>JAJHUR010109313.1:1061-44464 GCA_027495735.1 Lutjanus campechanus | reverse complement strand
CAGTAAGACAATGATAAGACACATTCTGCATGTGCTACAACAGTGTGGCTTCTTAGTAAAAGGGCAATAGACTGGCCTGCCTGCAGCCCACACCTGTCTACCATTGAAAATGTGTGGTGCATTATGAAGCACAGAATACGACACAAGAGACTTTGGACTGTTGAGCAACTGAAGTCGTAAATCAAGCAAGCATTCAATTGCATATAGGTTGAAAAGGATTTGCAGTTCATTGCATTCTGTTTTTATTTGTGGTTTATTCAGCATACCATGACAAAATATTTATGTCGGTACTTTCCATACCTGTCCATCATTTAGAGTCTCAGTTACATCAAACCTGTCTCCAATAAATATTGGCTGTTAATGGCAAAAAATGTGGGATAGTTCTGCCAGGTTCAACATATGATGAAAACTTACTACAACAGTACTACAGAACTGTACTATACTATTGAGGGATTTTACAGAATATATTGACCAACATTGTGGAAGATGTTATTAGATTTTGGTGCACCTTGATACCAAAGTTAGCATAATTTTAATATTAATCGTTATTCCTTACAGGACAGGTATTTTCCAGCCATTTCTCTATGCTTGGCATGACTGACATGTTTGTATGCGCCATTATACATGCTGACTCTCATAAGTAGGGTATGTTTACCATCACAAATCTTACACAGTGAGCAGTAACAACTGCAGCTGTCATGGTATTCAAAGTTTGTGTTGAGTTTTCCTAGATTCAGAGTTTAATCTTGTTATAATCGTGATAAGAGATGCTGCTGAGTTTGCTACTGTTCGGGCTCTGCTTGCACCATCATTACATGTCACACTGTGACAGATGTGTCAAGATGTTAAAAGCTGGCAAAGTGGTTCCTGTCCTGCATTAATATACCATACAAAGTTTATTATTGCTGCACTAGTGTGTGTAAAGTGAAAATAAGTATATTTATATAGGAATATTTGCTAGCTAAATATTGTTAACTCATTTGAAGCACATTTCTAACTGTGTATTTTAAAGAGTACTATATAAAAAGTTCATTATTACTGTTATTATTATAATGGGAACACTGTTGCTTCTTTTCCAGGTCCCTCTGCTGCAGACAAACACACAGGTCGTGCTCATGTAAGTGCTGCCCCCAGATTTTTGCTGTGATTATGCTCCATCATGTGGCTCAGCAGTGTGTGTCAGACTTAACAAGAATCCCTGTGACTCCCAACAGGCAGCGGAGCGCCAGGAGCCCACCACACACAGCTCTGTTGGTGAGTGAGGGATTTCACTGCAGATGGTCTGATATTTTGACTTTTAAGAGAGAAAATCAGTTATATGATTTAATCCATGCCACCACTTTGTACTGCCTGAAATGCTGTAGGCACCAAGTGTAGAGCAAGAATGAAAAGCTCCACCCAGACACCAAAATATTTCAGGTTGTTCAATACAATTAATACATTTGAGGAGATGAGGAAGACTAGGAGTTAAAGAGATAGTTCAACATTTTATGAAAAGGTCTATACTACTTTCTTGTATGTATAGGCTAAATAGGTAGTGACGGCTTGCACCTGATTATCTTAGCTTAGCAGAAAGACTAGAAACAGAGGGAGACAAATCAAACAAAATAGGCTTTGTTTGTAAATGAAAAAAGTGCACCTTTCGGGTATTCTGTCAGATGCAAAATCTCTGGAACTCAAACTCAGTTAAAACAGCAAGCACAAAATTCTAAAATATAAAACTGCACAGAACATTAATAAATGTCAATAACAATAACAAACCTTGTGCTCTTTTCAGTACCTGTGGCAGAATAAAAAAAAATGAAAATACAAAAATAGTAAATAATAAAAGACTGACTCGGTTCATTGGTCAAATTTGTGGAAAAGTTTTGGTGATTGGACAAAATTGCAAGGCTGTGCAGAATTCATGATGATTGGTTGAATTTGCGTTAATTGTTGTGATCACAACAGTGTAACTTCCTGGAGGGGCTGACTAATTAGCATGTTATACATTGTTTAATTCATAAAAAAAACTTAAGTGTAAAAATGCTAAGTCTAAAATGCTAAATGCTAAGTTCTAGGAGTGGTTATGTGTGGGACTGGGTGTAGTGACTTTGTGGACGGGTCTTGTCAGTTTTTTTGGCAAGAAAACAAAGAAGTGAATTTTCCAAATTGTCCAACTATTCCTTTAACCAAGTCAGCTTTAAAAGAAGAGGAGAGATTGTATTATCTTACGATTAGAGTGGTTGGCTGGGGTTGATGAAACAGCTGAAACTTACTAAAAAAATAATTAATCACTCATATGTGTCTTTTCTTTGTGTTTTTCTCAGGAGTGGAGGAGGTGGTGGTAGTGATCCAGAGTCAGAGGAACTCCTACCACGCCCATCGAGGTGCTCAGAGGAGGGTGGAGATTCTGCAGCAGGCAGCTGAACTAGGACAGGTAACAATGCTAGGCTGTAGCGGCCTCAGTTTTAATGCTAGAGTGAAGATACTGGTATCACATGAAACTGGTGGGGCTTTTCCACTGGCGCTTTTGGCCGTGGCAAGTCAAAACATGCCACACTGATTTGCATTTCCATTATCACTTTTATCATGCTGAGCTGTGCCGAATTGCACCCAAAATGGACCTACTCTGGGGTGGGGCCAAAGCGAACCTGACCCGCCTGCAAGCGGGCTGCAGTGACATTTTGCAGACTGTGCCCACCCATGACCACCCTCATTTCTCCCCCTTAAACAAGTGTGTGTTGTGATACTCAGCTCATGTGTATGCAGGAGAGCAGATGAGCTGTATGGAAGTTGAACCGAAAATTTCCTGTTTTTTCTGCTTAATAAAAAAAAACTTTTGACTAGCACAATAACATGGAACTTTTATTGTGAAGAATTTGTAGCAAGTTCAGTGTTTATTTGCCGTTTTACAGCTGGTTGACTCGAGCTGAGCTGCACGCCTTCAGTCATGAAACACACCTTCAAGCGAGTAGCTGTTATAATGGATATGCAAATCTCTGCCGTGCTGGGCTGACGTGCTGAGTCAATCTGACTCAAGCCAAGCCAGCACACGAGTTTAGAAAAGGGGTATTAGACGACCTAAGGGATCCATTGGTACAAACCAGTGTCATGCCAAAGAAGGGGGCTAAATAACACTTCAGAGTTAGGCAAAACTTTTCCAAGGGAAAAACAGGCATGGCCATTTTTAAAGGAGCCACTTGATGTCTCACTTCAAGATATCTTAATGAAAATGGGTTCAGTGGGTACCCAAGAGTCTCCCCTTTACAGACATGACCACTCCACTTTATGTTAATCCCATACAGTTTTCGGGCAAAAAAAAATGCAGGTTTTTCCATGGAGTATAAATGTGTTATTTTTTCCTATTCTAGAAATGGTGTAATGTATTTGAATATTAATGCATTATATATAGTAGACTGGCTGCATAAATAAAAAGAAATAAAAATAATTTATATATAGGAGTGCTGAAGATCAATTAAGCAGCCTTACAGTCTGAGGCAAGAAGCTGCTCCTCAGTCTGATGGTATGGCAGTATATACCTCTGTATCTTGTGCCTGATGGCAGCAGGGTGGACAGACTGCGGCTGGGGTGGGTGTTGTCTTTTAGTATCCTCTGGGAGTCTATGTGCACACCAGTGATGTTCTGGGCAGTTTTAATGACTCATTGCAGAGTTTTTCTGACCGGGGCCGTGCACATCCCGTGCCAGTTTGTGATGTTTCCTGTCAGGGGGCTTTCTATTTGTCCTCTTTAGAAGTTAAGGAGAAATATAGCTGTTTCTGAGCCTTCTTCACCAGGGAGTGTGATGTCTATGACAGGTTCTCTGTGATGTTGATTCACAGGAACCTAAAACTGTTCACCTGCTCCACCTCAGCTCCACTGATGTAGACAGGGCTGTGCTTTTTTTTGCCTCCTTTCTCTGCAAATCAACAATCAACTCTTTGGTATTCCTGATGTTGAGGAGTAGGTTGTTTTCTTTGCGTGACTCTGCAAGGCTTTTGACTTCCTCCTGATATGCAGTTTCATCGTTGTTTGAAATCCAGCCGATGATGTTGGTGTCATCCACGATTACGCTAAACTATTCTACGCATCTCAAGAAAATGACACTACATTATAAAAAAAAATGTATCCAAAACTTTGCAAATCTCCACTGGTTGCATCTGGAAGTTGTTATTGTTGCAGTAGGTGCTTCATTAACTCTTGCCTGGCGGGGATCTGCACTCTACTGCATGCACTCCTCAAGTTTTTTACTTTATGAATATAATTATTCATTTCACACTATTTATTTAACAAGAAACAGGTGAAACTTCAGTAAGCTCAAAATAAGGATCTAATTTGTTTTTCATAGAACAAAGAAAAGATGATTTTCCTCTGGGTTTTTATTATTAGCAACTTTGCAGTTCCATATGGAAAATGGTCAGCAGCAGTAATGTATGCATCATTTGTGGTAAATGGTCTAAACATTGAAAGTGTCTCTCTGTATGGGTCCATAATGTAAGGTTCATGATTTAGTGATCTTAGTGCTTGAGGCAGGTTTAAAGGCAACAGCTCTGTTTATGTTTGAGAACAAAACATGGCATCACCATTAAGGGCTGAAAAAGCTTGTGTATATATGCTGGTAATACCAGGATAACGAGCTTCATTTTTAACGTATCAGTGACTTTCATGGTTTGACTCAGTGTTTTGCATGGCTGTGGTATTACTCTGGTACCAATAGGTGTCCTCCTTGTCATAGAGCTCCCCTACCTGGACTGAGAGGCACCAGCTCTCCGCTCTCACACAGGAGTTATTTTCTAATACGTGCCTGCAGGGTAGCTGTGAAAACTACTTTGTGATAGAACTCAGTGAAATGAGATGACAGGCATATGGACGTGACAGCTTGTAGTAGAGATACACAGAATTATTGATTCGCCTTTGATGGGATTGGTTACTGTGAAATTAACAGACAAGTCTTTGATTCTTCCTCCAACCTCATTTTCAGTCCAGATAAGCTTCCCTGATAGGAAAAATGGCAGAAGGCAGTCAGCAGGGGCTCTGTGAAATTATTTCTACAGTAACATATTAAGAATAAAATGTCTCTGACTGCTATGGAAGACTATAAGTTATTTGAAATTTTCATTCCACTTACAACTGAACATTTCAGCTATTTCAGATATCTTGTATGCAGTTGTTTTATAGTCACACAAAAAAATTATAATGATAATACGTGGATTTGTCTCTCAGCCTCTTTCGGAGTCTGTGCCGTCTCTTCTAGCGAGGAGACCTCTGCAATCACGCTGTAGCCTGCGAACACATCAGAGAATAAGTCACCAGTGATCGAGTTGGAGTTGTGAATGAATGTGACATGTCTATGATTGTTTTGATCTGAAGCTGTGTGGTAGTTTGAGGGGTTTACGCACCAATTTCTCCCAGAGAGACAGAAAGAAAATAAAACTAGTGAGAATGTCGAGAAATGTCGGTTTAACTCTGCGTTTATAAAATACGAAAGGAGTGAGCAGTACATCAGCAGACTCCACTTTGTCTTTCAGAAGTGACTTCATTCATGCAGCTGTGAAAAGCAACTGTACACTCAAGTGGAATATGTCAGAGAATCTTAAAACAGCGATAGAGATTACAATAGAACAAAATAGAAAAGAGCAAAGGTGGAAATATGTATCCAAGCTCACTTTTCTTGTGTCACTTTGATTTTCTCACAAAAAAATCTCACACAACAAAGGTTCCAGAGATTTTGCATCTGACAGAATACCTGAAAGGTGCACTTTTTTCATTTACAAATAAAGCCTATTTTGTTTGATTTTATTGGTAAGGTTACTTAGAACAATCAGAACAGGTTAAGTTAACTTAAAAAAGAACCAGTGAAAGAGTGACAATTTCACAGCTGATTTAATCTGAAACTGAACATAACCTGCCCTTTTGGGGTGACCAACACTCCACCATTGACCCCAAATCCCCACAGTGAGACACCTTTAAAACATAACATGACCTAAAAATAAGACCCTAAATCAAGAGTGACAAGAGATCTAAACTAACAAAGGCACAAAGTCGAAATATAAGTTTACAGCAACACAAACAATCCCGTGCTGAGAGGTAGAAATTCCAGCAGTCCCCATGCAAGAAGCCTCCATCCTCTGCTGCTGGCACCGGTGCTTTTAAGCACGCCACTCAGGTGAGGTGTACCTCATGATTAATCAAATGGGTGGAGCACATCAGTGCATGTGAACTAAAATATCTGACCTGGTAAAACACCCCGTTGCCCTTTATGGTATAGATCCACTCTGCCATTAAGACTACACCAGGTGGGAGAAGCATCCCACAGAGGGTCTGCTTCAGGAATTCTGTCGGTCCATCCAAAAGAAAACATCCAAACAAACACACAAACTGATGCATGCAGGGCATAATTAGACCGTTACCCACTGATTAAAAATAAAAAAATAAAAAGAACATTTAAATTTTGGTGGTCACTGCACAATGGGTGAGGCAGAGATAGAGATTAATTTCCTCTTAAAATGTGACAAATATGAGGACATAAGTGTGGGATGCTTTAACAAATTTGATTTAATAATCCTTAAGTAGTAGATGAGCTGTTAGGAGAGGGACTGCATGTCACTAAATGAAAGACACACAATAATAACATCACTGAATGTGTTAAATATATCTTAATCTATCTAATATACATATAGAAAACACACACACAGTTATTGGTTTCATGCCATTTTTTGCACTTTTTGGTCATATATTTATCTTATGTTACTTAAGAACTTAAAAAACTGGACCATAGCTGCTTCATGATGTATTTCAGCGCTGTTGCAACAGCTGGCGTCAAGCTTGGAGAAGCAGAGGAGTAATTTCAGAGAGCTGATTGACCCTGAGCAGCAGCGGCTGGCTGAAGATAAGATTTTTGTGCATGATTTGTAAACAGTTCCAGCTGTACGTGGTCTGCATTTAGTTCATACTGCGACAGCAGGGGGTCGACTGGTTGGAAGTTTAAACAGAGAAGTTTTCTGTAGACTGCTGAAGCTTGATATACACACAACATCATCACACTGAAGCTCATCTGCTTCTCCTCTCTCCTCGCTGTCTTATTATTTTAGGGCCTTATCGCCCACTCCTAGCAGCACCCAGACTCTGAATGAGCTGAATATAATGTATAATTTTTAAAAAACATGTTTTAAACCCATATTTAACCTATTAAATCAGCATAAACTATATTTAAATTAGTATCATTGTTAATACCTGTGTTTACACCACTATTTCATATCAGTAGGACTGCGGTGGAAAAGGTCTGTACTCTCTGACTGGTGAAGTTTTGGGGCCCTGAGAGGAAGTCTGCTGACAGCTCTGTATAAAATCTGTATAAAATCAGACTTGCATGCTGTGTAAATAGCTACAGCAGCTTGTGACAGTGTTGATAATAATAACCATCACTGTGTGTGTGCCCGGCTATCAGACTGTGAGTGGATTATGTAAGCGAGGTAGGTTTATTACAGCTAGATGGAGCTTGATTGTAGCAGGCACTTTTGCATGAGGGCAGGTTGTGCGTCATGTGTTTTTTGACTGACGTATAAGCAGGAATTAAAGGTGACAAACATTCAAACTCTGACACAATGACAGCTTGTTGTCACGCTGACATATGCCTGCTTTATCGTTTATTTAGTGACGCTTGTTGTCAAACTATAAAATCGCAGCTCCGCAGCTTGGGTCATGACGTTGCCAAAATATGAGCAGTTGTAATTTTAGTGCTTTGTTTACAAAGATGTATGATAGGGAGAGATAAATATTTTATTACAGCCATGTCACATAGCTCTTGATTTGTCGCTGGCTGTAAGTGCAGACTTTTAATCCAAGACGTCAGTGCTGGTGCTGCACCGATTCAGCCTCATCATCCAACCTCATTACAGAGTCATCTCAAAGTACCGCTGCTCTTTTTGCCAACACGTCACCACAACACTTACAGCAGATGGTTAAAAACCCTCCTTGCACCCTCAGAATCTAAAATGAACCCAAGATGTGTTTGCATGTTAAGTTTCAACATTTGGTTGTGTGGAAATAAATTATAGGCCTGGGCGATAGCAATATTAAGGAGTAAAAAAATCTGATCGATATATTGGCCAATATTCTTTATACAGAATATAATATATACAAAATTTAGAGGAAAAAAAAGTTGGGATGCTATGTAAAACATGAATAAAAACAGAATGCAATGATTTGCAAATCCTTTCCTTTGTCTCGCTGAAATAAGTCAGGACGCCCCTGAAGAAGACGTTGTCTTGCTCTAAAGCCTGTATATATCTTTCAGCCTTAATGGGGCCTTCACAGATGTGACAGTTACCCATGATGCCATGGGCACTAACACACCCCTGTACCATCACAGATGCTGGCTGTTGAACTTCGTGCTGGTAAAAATCTGGATGATCCTTTTTCTCTTTAGCCCAGAGGACACAACATCCATTAGTTTGAACTTTATACATCTTGTTTTTATACTGTGTTCAATTGAATACAAGTCGAAAAGAATCAGATCAGATCATTACATTCTGTTTTTATTTACGATTTACAAAGTGTCCCAGCTTTTTTGGAAAGAGGGTTGTACATAAACACACATTTTATAATGATCCCTCAGTGGTTTGTGACAAAGATGTGTAACAGAAGCAGGATATTGTACAATTTAACAATAAGCTTTATTGTCCAAAATGATATCAGGGCACTGACACAGTAAACAGTAAATGCTGCCATAAAACTAACAAATAAAAGCAAGTTGCTTAAAGTTTTCATACAGGCGCATATTGGACAATATATATGCTGATGCAGTTAGAAACCCATAGAGCTGTGATAAACCAACAGGCTCTAGAAATAAAGTGACACCTTCTGTGACTATTATGTGTCCATTTGCTGTAATTGTAAGCACACAGCCACAGTTTTCCCATGGTTTTTTGTCTTAACTGTGCCCTTAAATGGACATATGCAACAATCAGTGGTGGTCCTACTTAGTACATTTTTATCTGCAGGTTAAAGCTTGGGAAAAAAGTACAACTATTAGCCATCGTAGGTTCCTCATGATGATGAGTAGCTTGGGGGAAAGGACATATTCTGACTGGACAAGTCTACATTAAATGGATACATTAGATTTGAGAGCATCACAACCTTGTGAAATAACATCTTTCAATATCAGGATCCATTCGGTCTGATAACATTTTGAAAGTCTAGAAGAGCTGCACAATTGAATCATTTTATCCCCATTCGAGTTATTGAAGGGTGAAACCAGAAGTCTTCCACTGTGGCCGATATAGAGCATGTGCAGTACGCAATCATTTGTGTAATTTCTTTACAGCGAGATGAGGCTTTTTTTGGCTTCATGCACGGAGCCCCGCCTCTAACACTGTATTCGGTTCTCCTCATACATCCATGATGTAGAGGGGTTCAGGTCAGGTCATTTTGTAGAGAATGTATTTCTTTATTTCCAAATTACAAATGAATTGTGTTGAGCAAGTATTCTTCTTCTCGATGTATTTGTGTCCATCTCTGTTTATATGCAGCAACTGTCCCTCTCAGCTAAATGAGTTATACGTACTCGCAGGGATTAATGTGTGCAGTAATGACCTATTATAATGACACAATGCGGCTTTTTCAAATGGCTCATTTAGAGCTCTGCAGCCTGGAATAGCTTCCTCATTGTCATAAATCAAAGACCATCAGCGGTGTTTTTAAACTTGGACGTAACTGAATGATGGACTCCACGAGACAAGAAATAAGAAGATGCTGATTTTCATTTCAAGCCTATTTTTGGCTGTATCCACATTAATCCTAATGACTGTGTCTATGTCAGTGCTTAGATTAGCTGCATGGAGGAGATTTGTGGGCTCTTCTTCATGAGTCACTTTGTGAGGACAAAGATGTGAATCAGCAGCTTCTGAATCAGCTCATGTTTTTGCCCTCATTTGGAGCTTGTCATTGTCAAAACTATAATTGTAACTGTATAAACCTCCAAACATCATGATGTGCAGATGTTGTTCCTCATCATGTTGCTGATCAAAGCGCCTCCACCCACTAATCTGTCAAAAGGCCCCAGCTGGATGATCAAAAGAAGGGGGGTATTTTTGTAAAATGAATAAAAATGTGTTTAGACTAAGCTCTACATCAATATGGTTATTCAGTTAATACTGGATAGTCAACTTGAAATTGTTCATATTTTTCTATATTTCCTTGTTTATATTGCTTGTTCACTATTTATTGTCTTTTTATTGATGTTTCTCTATTTTTGCTCCACTTTTCTGCTGTAATACTGGAAATTTCCCCACTGTGGGACTAATAAAGGAATATCTTATCTTATCTGTTTGTAACCCCACATAGTCAACAGCCAAGAACAGATTATGAGACTACAGGCTGCTGGACACAGACACGTAAAAGGCCCCTCACTCTTCTTATGCAGAAATGACCTTTGTTGTTTGCCTCTCTTTGGGGTTGTTTTTTGTCTTTGTGGTCATTTTTACTCTCTTAATAGTCATTTTGCATCTTTGTAGTTGTAGTTTTTTGTAGTCATTTTGCATGTTAAAGTGTTTTTTTTTTTATTTGTTGTTTTCATATCATTTTGTACTGATATTGCTTCTATTTATAGTTGCTTTTTGTCTCTTTTTAGTCATTTTGCATCTCTTTGTATTTGTTTTGTCTCTTTGTTGTTGCTCTTTTGTTTCTTTTCACTCTGTTGCTTAATGCCTCTTTGTAGATGTTTTTTTGTTTCTTCGTAGTGGTTTTATTGTTGCGTTGTCTTTGTTTTGTTAAACTTTAAGATGTTCCATCAAATAACCTTCAGGAAGACAATCGCCCTTGTACAGAGCCCTCTAGTGGTAAAAAATTAGCTTCATCATCCAGCAGGACCTCAGTCGTCTTTGATTGTGTCGGGATAAATTGTGACACTCAAAGGAGACAACAGACCTTTTTTCTCTCAACAGTCATTCTGACATGAAACAGTAAACACGGGTGTTATTGTGCATGTTGGCTCACTGCTGCATTAAATGGATGAGGACCTTAATTCTTATCATTAATTAAACCTGTTTGCTCCAGTATTGCATGGCAATTTGCTTCCATGAAAAAACATTAAAACAGTTTCAAATAGATGTTTTCAGTTATTTTACTCTTAAATGCAATCAGCTCCATTAGAGCTGCAAGTAATGGTCATTTTCATTATTAATCTGTAGATTACAGTCTTTCACAGTCAATCATTTAGTCTATAAAAAGTCAAAAAATTATGAAAACTGCTCATCACAATTTCCCAAAGTCATGTCTCAAATTGATTCTTTTGTTCAATGAACAGTCCAAAACTCCAGGACTCTTCATTTACTGTCATAAATGACAAAGAAAAGCAGCAAATCCTCAAGTTTAAGAAGTTTAACCAGCAAATATTTGACATTTTGCTAGAAAAATGGCTGAAACGATTAATTGATCAAAATAGTTTGCAACTAATTTTCTTTTGAAAATGGATCAAAATCAAAAGCAGGATCAGCAGTCCTCCCTGTATTTCCTGGAACATTTTTTTTCTTCACCCCTGCCTACTTGCACCCATCTGCCGTTTGACCAAAGAAAAAACAAAACAAAACACTTAAGAGACGACACAGCGTAGCTTACTGGTGAACTGGTCAACATGTGAATAACAGTTGTCACAAAATACTGCACAGTAACTAGAGTAAATACACTGTATGTTGTGGGCTGTAATCTAAAAAGTTACCAAAACATCTTTAAACCAAATTGAATTTCATTTATTTTACCTTTATTTAACTAGGCAAGTCATTAAAAATTACTTCTTATTCACAATGGCAGCCGGGCAAAAGGCAAGAGCCTGACCTTAAAATCAAAAGTCAAGTCAAATTCAGTATCTGGAGAATCGTGACTCCACTATTCAGAGGTAAAAACGTGAAAATTCAATGGAATATGTTTGAATAAAGGGGATAGGAACCGTAGATTTTTGAAACTTTCACAAGGTTTATGCACTTTGTTTCTTCATTGTGAATGTTCCACAGACTAATGTGATGACGCCGTCTGCTTTAGGGACAGAAAACATTTGGTTAGGGTTTGGGAAAGATCGTGATTTGTGTTACAATGATCACTCTCACAAGATGTTTGGCGGGTCTGGGGTTCTGACCAGGATAAAGGAAAGTGTTTAATTTTCATTTCACATTGGCAAACACCTCTTATGAAGTGTGTCTAACGAACCAGAATATTGAATAAATGAGTGCATGAGCAGACAAAGATTTTAGATTTCGGAGTGAATCATTTTGTTTTGTGCTCAACATGTTACTTTGACCACGGTGTTGTTTGCTGTCTTTCATCTCTCATCCCTCAGGTTCTAGAGAAAGTCTGTTTTCATCAAAAATATAATGTGTCAGAAGAGTTTGTGCACTGTATTTTTCATGTGACAGCAGGATTAATTCAAGGATATTTTGTAAAAATCCAATTGTTTTGTTTTTAATGCAGGAGGTTCCAGTTGTTCTTCTCCACGAGCTGTCACAGTACGACGGGGATTGGAGCATCTTGCCTGCGCTTCCTCGGTGAGTGTGAAACATATGCACATATGGAGATGATAACAAACTAAGTAAATCCGATTCAATAACATTTCATTTAATTTAGCTTTAATGGTTCCTGTGGGGACAATGAGGCAATAAAGTTAAGGGCTTCTTGTGGATCTCTCCAGTCTGTCTGCTGCTTATGGCCAATCAGCATCCTGGTTTGTCTTCATAGAGGAGGAAACCGGAGTCAAACTGTCTGCTCTACTGCAGGTGCTCCACAGATATCACTCTGAAGAGGTGAGATGCACACATCCAAACAACCCCGACTATCTACATTATACATTTTCTTGACTGTGATCTAGTTTACTGCTCTGATACACATATTAAACAAGCTACTTTCTTTTCACATCTGCCTGGTCCATTGCCCCTTTTTGCAACTCACAGGAATGGTTTTTGGGTAAGTGTCTCCATGACAGCGAAGCCTCCATCATCCACCACTATGCCTTTTCCGAAGACCCCGCTTCCTTCAGCTACCCAGACCCTGCAGCAGGCTGGGCTCTCAGCACACCGCTGCTCCAGAGGTGTGTGTGCAGTTGTGTGAGCGTGAAAAGTGTCACAGATATCTTTCCCCCCTCTCTTTTTACCTCCATGAAGGACATTATGTTTTCAGTGGTGTTTGTTTGTCTGTTTTTGTGCAGGATTATGGAAAAACTGTGGGCCCAATTTTCATGAAACTTTGTAGAGGGGTATAGTAGATTTAGATTTAGATATAGATTTTGGATATTGTTATGTCATGAGTGTTGTCCTTTACTTTTTTTAAAGGCTGCATTACAATAATGCGATGTGACTGTTTTAGCTGTTCTATTACCCTACAATATTGTCATATTAACAATATTGGCTTTACATTATGCGACTCAATTGCAACTTAGTTTCCCCAAAGTTTCAACCAACTAAAGTTGTGTGTAAAGCCAGCATAACAATGCCTTTTTTCTCAAACTAAACTGTGGTCATGGAAACATAAATGTGCACATATCATGCCACTAATTATACCCCTACTGACATCCAAATGTCTGCAATAACCTCCAGATATTATGGGAAAATGTTTGAACTTTATTGATATTGACTGTGAAGTTTGGCTTGCAGATTTGCACATAAAAGAAGAGTGGAGAGTTTGCCTCGATGGTCTGCTTTGTCTCACAGCCCTTGTAGTTTTGACATTGACCTGATCGTACTCAAACTGATCTAGACAGGGCAATCGATGTTTATGTAGGCCCATAAAAGGTCCCAGGAGGAAGTTCTCTCTTCAGAAGAACCTTTTAATGTACTGAGTGTAGACACTTAGGATGCACTCTCTACCAATGCATTTTCCCAGCCTATCAAATCTGGAGCTTTTGCTGTTTTCCGAGCCTCAAAATAATTCTGGAGCCTGTAATCATACCGACCGTGACACCAGAAACCAAATGTTTTGGTGCAAATACAAAACAGGAGTCACAGAGATTGCTGAACCAAACCAGCGACCCAGGACTTCCTAAAATTGTAGAAGAGAATGTACAGTACATCAGATATTGAAGCTAGTCTGATCTGCTGTTTCTCCTCTTTCTACATCCTTTACTTTTGTGTTTCAGACTCGCTGAGCGGATTCAACACGAGCATCTGAAGTCAGATTTTACCATCGACTTGAAACATGAGGTATTTTGAGACAAATCATGATAATATGTTACTGTTCGATCCTGCTTTGGGCCTCAACAGCTGTTGTGAAAAGCAGCATCAGTGTCATATTTCAGACTGCCTGCTGAGCTGAAATGCTTGGACATAAAACCAGTGATAGACAGGATCCCCCCCCCTCCCCAAGCAGCTGATTCGCCTTTTGTTGATGAGTTCTCAAACTCAACCCCTGCAGCTTTCTATGCCTGCAGCTTTAGACAGATCTGCTACTATATTATTCATGGAAACGCTCTACTTCTGAATGGATCTAAGCATCTGTGTGTACGGGGAGATTGATTTTTGAGGAAGCAGGGTTAAGGATTTCTGGTACAACTTCACCAGAAAAAGGGCTGAAGACGTCAAAACTCGTACAACACTTGTAGTATATAGTAGGAATGCACCCAAATACATTATACAGGAAAATACAATAATTTTGTTGATAATTTGCTGATAATTTTGTTGGTTTAATAGATACAGCTCATGACGTCTCTGTGCACCTCTATGATATAGAACAACTTTATTGTTTAGAAGAGGTTGAAATAACAAAATGGAGAAACAAAAGTCATTTTTTCTTTGTAACGTTTTTAACGTTTTAATTATATATTATTAAATTCAAGGTCAGAGCAAAGCTGTGTTTTACTTTACTTTAATGGTGTCCAGAGGACAAAGAGGCAAAGACTTTAAATCATAATGTTAGAGTCTGAAACTTTGAGCTGTGTGTTCCCTTGGAGATTCTCAAATGAATTATGGATCTGGGTGTACAGGTGGATGTTTTTGTGCCAAGACATTAAAAATATTTACTGTTTGAGGGCCCAAAATGAGCTATTGTACTTATCTGAGGGTGAAATAAATTTGATTAATGTTTTTTATAGCATGATAGTGACTCTCGGAGCTAGAGTTGTCAGATACTAATAGAGCTTTACTTTATATTAGCAGTAAAATTATACTAAAGTTCCAGTGTGTAAGATTAAAAGGAAATTATTGGCAGAATATGGCAGAAATGGAATATAATATTCATAAGTATGTTTTAATCAGTGTATAACCACCTGAAAATAAAAATCATGTTTGAAACAATGTCTGTTTCTCTAGATTGCGTTGTATATTTGGGAGGAAGGAAAAGGTCCAAAGCTGACAGCTGTCCCAGATTTTTGTACGGAGACAAGAGACAACTGTGCTACGACATTTACAACCTACCTGCCCAACTGTGTATGTACAACTCTTATTTACTGATGTTTATACTGCTATATTTGGGTGATTGAAAAGTGTGCCTGTATGTGTCTATGAGCATGCATCTGTGCTTGTTGGCATTGGTGTGTGGGCGTGTGTGTGTGTGTGCAAAAGTGTCAGCAGCTGAAAGTTTAATTTATGTAATCACTGCAGACAGACACAATGTTACAACCCAAATGGACATAAAATATTTAGTAGGTAAACAGAATTAACTTTGTCCTGGCAGGTGGTGTTACTGAATATGTATAACTCTAGAGGCATGACTACATTTTGCTGTGGGTAATTATTTAAAAAAGGAGCATCTCTCATTTTCTTTTTTGTTGTTTGTGTTTTTTAATATAATCCATCATTTTTAAATTACATCTGTGGCTCAGTACGGCACAGTACACACGTTGCCACTGCCGAGGATTTATGTAGGAGTGCAAATACAAAGATGATTTGACTGAGTCCGTCTGAAGGCTAAACGGAAAACAAGTAGACTGATCCAAGAATGATCCAAGGATCTCCTTTGAGCTCATTTCTATTTATTGCTATTTACAAATACATGGTTATGGTCCCATACTTGGCATGTTTGTTTCCTCCCACTTGCAGCTGTGATATGATCCTTTAATTTTCCTGAATGTGATAAACTAAATGACATATTCACAAGAATATAAAAATATTCATTTCAGTATTGATGACTTGTGCATAAAAAAAAGCTCTGCTGTCTCCAAATTACAGAGCAAATTTGACTGACAGGAGCGGAAATGAAGACGTTATGACACAAAGATTACATGATCACTGTAGCACTTCTGATGAGGTTTCAGGAGTGGCTGTTATCCATCATGAGGGAAAAGTCTAGTATTTATACTGAATACTCTGCATTGGTGGTAAATCAGAAAATGACAGCTATAAATAAGTAATAACATCCTGATTATAGTAATTTTATGGAATAAGGAGCGACTCCTGACATGTCTGACCAGAAAAGTGGAGCTCTAACACATGGCTGTGATTTGTTTTTCCCACATGATGATGCCGTTAGGACCCAGTGTGCCTCATCTTGCCATCCTGACTCAATTTTAAGTCCATTACATTCTGCACACGTCGCACCTCACATTGCTCATTCACCTGTGCACTTTTAACCATTTTTAGCCATGATGCATCATTTTCTTGAATGAGGAGTGACATTGTTTTTCTTCCTCTCTGGTTCTAGGGAGATCCCGTGTCGAAGAACGATGTATTTGTTGCTGTGAAAACCTGCCAAAAATTCCACTTGGATCGAGGTGCGTGTGTGTTATTCTTAAGCAGTTTTTGAAGACACAAAAACAGTTTAATTCATTAAAAAAATAAAATAAAATTCTGCAATGATGGAAGGCGTGTTCAGATCCTTTACTTAAAGGGACAGTTCACCCCAAAATCAAAATATCTCCTCTTACCTGTAGTGCTATTTATCTGTCTAAATTGTTTTGATGTGAACTGTTTTAATGTCTACCTTCTCTTAAATATAATGGGACTGCCTGTCTGAAGTAAGTCATGTTCCAGATTAAATATAAGATTATATTTACCATAAAGGGAAAAGGCTGAATTTAGTAAACCTGACATCTTTTAGGCACCTGTCATGGGAAGAGGGCTTAGGATCTTTCCTGTTAAACAGGATAAGATGGTGATCTTACAAGCAAGCTTTTGACCTGGTAGCATTTTCTCGTTTTACAGTGAAAATGGTGGTCAGAGGATCTGACTCTTATATTTTAACTTATATTTTGTACACTCTTAGAAATAAAGAACCATAAAGGGTTCTTTCACTTGTCCCCTTAGGAGAAACCTTTTTGGTTCTTGATCAAATCTTTTATAAAGGTTCCACTTGGAACCCTTTCAAAAGGGTCTACCTAGAAACCAACGTAGAGGATTATACCTAGAACCATCTGCACAAGATTTCACCTAGGACCCCCTCTGAGAGGTTCAAAAGGAGAACACTTCTGTGGTGTAACGTTCACACCCAGAACACTCTCTGGGGGTTCTATTCAGGATCTTTCCATATTCTAAGGGTGCTGACAAGAACCCAACCAGGGGGTTCTAATGAGAAACCTTTGATATTATTGTACAAAGAACCCTTGATGAAAGAGATCTTCATGGAATTCAGCAAACCTCTGAACTCTGAACTCCAGAATGAATGCAGATGAAATCCATAACATGTGACTTAAAGTAGCCGGTGCTGATTTATGTCTGTCACAGTTGGGGTCCACATTTGGGTAAATTTTAGCTAATTTGGCTTTTGTAAAAGGGGATACGGTGCATTATCTTAAACTGTATGAGCCCATGTCTGCAGCAAGATTATTTGGCACTTTTGATATTTATGTTTGGATCTTGCAGGCCTGAGGTGCCAAAATGAACTCTTTCAGTTTGGTTATCACAGGAAAAAAAAGTAAATTTAGTTGCAAAAGTTTCTTCTTTGTTTACTGCCAGTTGATTTACAGTCTGCTGGTCATTCAGTCCGAGTTAACCTGTCAGGTGAAAAAACACCTGTTTAAATTCACAACCTCACCTCAACTGACTGCTGAAATTGTTCTAGTTGGTGTAATTATCCAAAACATTGGTGTCTGTTTTTAGGGTCAAAATGAGCCAGTAGTTATGGGCTGACTATTTAAAAGTAATTAACAAAACCAAAAGTAGAAAAAACACTGTGTGATTAACTCACCTGTTACTTTAAATTCAGATTAAACTCAGAATTTCATAGCAAGCTGCCACAGTGATGTACTCCGCCCAATCCATTAAGTAGTGGATTTGTCTGAGAATAGATTAAGATTGGTCCCACTTGTTGTGGATTTAAATCAATTATGTGTGATTATGACTGTGAGTTAACATTGTGTAGTTTTAAGTTGATGCTGCTCTTATCCTCATCGACATGCAGTGAGTGTATTCATCCCGTGTCTTGTTCAAAGACAGCGTAATCGTTTTCTCCTTCCTCTCAGAGAGAGTAGACGTCTACCATTATATTTGCTGACACAGTCCTTTAGAGTGTAAGTTTCGCAGTGGGGACTCAGAGTTTGAATTATGGGCTCCAACAGTGATTCAGTGTATAGAACTCTGCATGCATGTCTTCTCTCCTCCACCTGATCTCTTTTTATCCCTTTGCTTTCCTTCTCCTCACAGTACCAGTGGTGAAAGCCACCTGGGAGAAAGATGCTGGGTTTTTAGAGTTTTACAGCGATGTCGCCGACGCCTCCATACCTACAATCAGTCTGGGAGTGCCCAACACTGAGAGAGGTGAGCTGATCAGACGCAACGTTTACTGATTTCTGCAGGACAGATCTATGATTTGTTAGAGGGATTAAATCACTGAGGCGGCCTTCAAGCACTTGTAGATCCTCCAGGAGGAGCTGAAGGAGGAGTTACAGGATGGTTTTGATGCCTGTTGTCGTTGCTCAAAGTGGACCGGTAATCAATTATACACTTTACTTCTTGGTGGGAATCAATCAAAATCACCAAGGGCAGCACTAAGCCCAGGATGGAGCGATGGTGCCCCTGCAAAACAGTCCCAGGGGAGGGGGACTTGGTAGTGTTGGTGGAACATTTACTTGTGGGGAGACACATTTTATTGCCAGGGCTCACAAAAGAAGAGGTAAAAGCTGTTAATTTGTTAGTAACCCAGGTGCTATTATGCCATTTTCCGCATGTAGGTTTCTAGTTTGGAGGTTGTTGTTGTTGTTGTTGTTTCATGTGAACTTTGAAAATACAGATAGCGTATGCAGCGATGCTGCCTGAAACAAGCAGCTAAGGGCAGCTTTAAACAAATAGAGTACATCCAGTGAGTTAGACTGAAGTGAATGATGATGACTATAAAATGAGAGTGAAATAGAGGATCAGGACAGCATGCTGTGCCGCTGTGCAGTGTGGACACCGGGGACAGCTCAGCCTCTTCACAGTTAGTCACGGTGGTAAATACAAGATGCAGACAGAGAGTAGCGATGGCCTAGGGAGGTACCTCCAGCAGAGAAAAGCAAAGGAAGAAATGAGAAAGAAGCGGCAGGAAATAGAGCAACCGCAGTGGGCATTACAAGAGCTGCAGACAGATGAGCTGTCCACCTGTCTCTCCAGCTTGGCCCCCAAAGAAACTATCCTAGAAGTGAGAGCTAGGACCACAAATTCATCCTCGCTGTTTGCAACTCCATTTTGTCTTGTATTGTGAATTTTTGCAACAAATAGACCAATAAAACGTAAAATATGGACATGGTGTACAAAGGCCTCAAGTAATGTTATATTAACCTTACAATGATGTTGACTGGCTCCAAACAGGGTCAGACAATGACCTCTGTAAGTCAAATCCTACCCAATCAGAGAGGGACAACTGGACATAGTGCATGATGATGCAAAGGTGCTTCATTTGTGTGACACTGTAAGCAGAGAGGAGACAAAGTGTTAGTAGGATTCCGGATTGCACGGCTGCGGACTCTTGAGATTTTTTTTCCTGGTGTAACTCTGCGTCCTTTCTTTGTTTCTTGTGCACAATCACTACATTGTTTGCAGCTCATTCACTGTCAAACTTAAATTGGAGTTTGTGCGGTAGTTCACACTGCCACTACTCTTTATCCCCTTTTGTTTTCCTCTGTTTTGGACCTGATTTAAGATCATTGTTAAAGGGAGACAAAAAGTCCTTCAGGCTCTTGAAGACTGAGGTGTAACACCCCTGACTTCCTCACACCCTTAAATGTATGGACAGACTCATCAAAAGCAATACAACAGACATTCCTCTTCCCAGCGAAGAGGTGGCACTTGAACTTCTTCATAAGAGGATTTAGAGCAGAAACAATAACTGCACTAATGATCAGCTTCAGTGAAGACAACAGCCACCACTTTTATCTTTGTATTATTTCTTTGTCTTCCTCTGAGGTACAGTATCAGTATATTAAAGCACAGGTCTGTACTTTTGAGTCCAATCACACACAACAGGGGGACAGAGACAGTGTCAACAGCACCTCCACTCCATCTCTTTTCTCCCATCCATTCTTATTCTTAATTTCCTGTCTCTGTTCTTGTTCGCAGGCTGATGAAGGTGTTACACTGCCTGTCACATCCTCTGTCCCTTACCTTTACTGCCTTCCAAGCCACTGCTTTTCTTTTAAGTTTCTAATTTTTCCCTCCTTCTCACTCTAGTTTGATATTGCCCCCTCTTTTTCACTTTATGTTAAAGCACATTAACCCTGTGCTCAGAAGAAGAAAAGAAAATCAGACTTTGTGTTACACACAATTAAATAATACCTGCTCACCTGTTCCATCCACATACTTAAAAACAAGATGTAGGATAAGCCTATCAGTGGTTGATGTTTTTATTTTTATTTTATTGACGTTTTTCTTTTGTTTTATGATTTTAAATTTATTTTAAATTAATTGAAAATGACACCTCAGTCTCAGTGTGATTCTCATGGCTAAATAAACTTTAAATTGAATACATAAAATAAAATAAAAGCAATAAATAACTTGGTAATTAATAAAACACTCCAGTAAAAGTCAGACGTTAGCAAAATTGCCTGTCAAAATTAACTATCGAAGATAGAAAGATAAATAAAAAGTCAAAATAGCAAAATAAGGTACGTATTTGAAATTAATTAATTTTAAAAAATTCAAACAGAAGATAACAATGAAAGATTAAGAGCACATGATAAGATAATAAAATGCTAAACATGATTACAATGACAGTGCTAACTTGTTTACATGATATTCAGCAGGTTTAATGTTTCCCGTGTTCTATTTGAGATTGCTAATTTGCTAATTAGCATTAAACACAAAGTAAAGCTGAGGTTGATGGGATGTTATTGGTTTTATAGTCTTCAACCAGAAAACTGGACCAATAAAATGTTTGACCTCATAGTGACGCTAGATGAAAACAATATAAATATCTTTATGGATGTAGCACTTATCAAAACAAAGTTATAAAATATAGGGCTGCAACTAAAGATTATTTTCATTGTCAGTTAATCCGTTGATTATTTTCTCAATTGATCGATTGGTTGTTTGGTGTATAATACATATGTCAATCAGTTTTTCTGAAAGCCAAAGATGATGTCCTCAAATATCTTGTTTTACCTACAACCCACACAAGCTTAAATCGGAGAAACAATATAAGTACTCACCGAACCACATAAAAACTAAAAATGACAAAACACATAAAGAGAACCAACTTTACATTTTAAGCTCAGATTAAAAAAAAAAAAAAGCACTGACTCAGCCTGCTACTTTTTCTCATGCAGGGTGTTTCTGATTTCCAAAGCTCTGTCCCCCTTTAGTCTTCATCCAAGAGTCTAAAAGTCAAAGGATCACCAAAGTCAGGAGGATTAATCCTCTGAGCTCCTTGAATATCTGTACAAAATTTCACAGCATACCATGTTAAGATATTTCAGTCTGGACCAAAATGATTATTCGAGAGTTTATGAAAACAGAGTGTGTGTGTAAATCTCACTGTCGGGGTGTGTTGTAGGGACACTATGAATAATATCAGCACAGTGTTGTATTTTTCACCCATATTATCACTTGACAATCTTGTAGCCATCTGTCTGCTCATTTAAATAAAAAGAAATTGTTTTTTTTTAAAGAGAAAACAGACCACACGTGTTATATGAAGCATGAGCACAAATCCACTTAATAAATACAAATACATGTTCGTCATTCATGGGATCTGAGGAGTTTTCTCCTCTTTAGCATTTCATGACTCACAAACCTGAACCGGCAACTTCTGCTTCATCTTTTTCACACTTTTTGCCTCTTTCTTGTTGCCCTGCAGGACACTGTGGGAAGACATTTGCCATCTTGAGGCGGTTCTTGGGCAAAGCTGTGCCGAAGGCTGATTGGCTACTCATTGTTGATGATGATACACTCATCAGGTAACTAGGAGAAAAGTTTTTGTGTAACCTGTCACTCCTAATTTTAACATTTAAAATTTAATGATGTGACTTATTGAATGATTCTGCAAACACTCAGACAGGTGGTTTAACTTACTGACTAATTAAAATCCTGCTCAGGTACATGAAAAAATTATAAAAAGGTCTAACTGACTGACAGACACAACTGACAGGATGCTGAGAGAGATGTTCATCTGTACATGCCCACACAGTCCTGAGAAAAGCTTGGTCAGGCAAAATAAATAAAAACACTTGTGGCAGTGGACGGTGGTTGTGCTTTGATCCCCCTAAAGCCTGTGAAGTCTCTTAGTTGGTATTTGATGTAGCCTGTATTTTGTTTTGTGTGTCTTCATACACTCTCTGCAGTCTGTGTTATGTGCTCAGTCCTGTCTGTTGATTATTGTCTGTCCATAGTTTACCCAGGTTGCGGCGACTGCTGCGCTGCTATGACCCAAAGGAAGCAGTGACCCTGGGAGAGAGATACGGTTATGGCCTGGTTCAGAACGGATACAGCTACACCACAGGAGGAGGAGGGTGAGGCTCAAGGGTGAAGTGTGCTGTGGTTGGAAGGTTGTGCTGTTGGGGATAAGGTGTATTTATCTGTATATTTGTTATTTAAATTCATAAAGCCCAGGATATTCGCTCATTCTTTTGCTCAAACTGAAACATTTTCAGACAGAGCTTACTGTCAATTTGCACCGCCTGAGGCAAATGCACCTCTACTGGTGTCTTTCCATTGACTTTTTATGCAATCTTAATGCCTCTCAAATTCACTTTGAGTCTGAACACAAAATTATAAACAGGAAGAAGGTGCTATGCACTGTTTTAATAATGTTGGAACAAAACAAAACTTGTTTTTGCTTATTTCAAAACATAGGAGTCTTGAGTTTGACTTGAACTTGTGGAGAGAAAATTGTGAAGCCAGTTGTCTTGATGTATGAGTATTGTTTGAGTTTTCTCACCTGTCTTTTTACAGTGTTGTGCACAGTACAGTCTGTGTCTATTTGTCCATAGATTTAACAGCCATTTTCCATCAGTGCACCATGTCATCAAATTGAAAAATAGAAAAGTCTTGTACATCATACAGAATTTTGCACATTTGACGTATCTGGTATCTTTGATTATTGTAGTCATTACTGTAGGTCAAAATTTTTACATAAATGATGGATCAAATGACTACAAGTATGTTGCTCTGGCAACATACACGTAGCATTTGCTTATTTACATATGCAGCACTTATTATTATTAATTCTGAGGTGTGTTTCTGGCCACCTGATCACCGTAAGACCAGTATTCACTCTCATTTTAGCTCCGTTTTGGTCTCTACCAACTCCTGTGGGAAATATCTGGCTCTTTAGCTGCTAAATGTTCCACTATGTTTGCCAGCTAACTTTCTCTGTATGCAGTCTTTAGAGCTTTTTTTGATGAAAACTGCAGCCCGCTGTGGCTGAAAATGATACTGATAAGGGTGGACAGTTCTTGGCTACATCTGTCACAATTGTGCAAAACCAGGGAAACAAGGGAACACATCAGTCAAAGAGTAGGCAAAAATCACAAATCCAAAAATACTGGCAAGGTCCAGGGGAACAAGGCAAAGATCCAAATTCACACAAAACAAAACACGAAGAAGGGCTGGAATGCTTCACACATGGACAAAGGCAAACTAGCAATGACATGAGGGAAGCACACACACACAATACACACCCGGCTGATGAGGGACAGGTGAAACTAATCAACAGTCACAAAGACAGGATGCAAAAAAGCAGGCAGGACAAATGAGGAAAGACTCAACATAAAACAGGAAATAACTAAACTAAAACTAAAACCCCAAACCATCACAAAAATGAACATCAGTAAGCTGATAGTAATGACACATAAATCAGGGGGAATATATTCAAGGAACACTGAGTCTTTGAAATGCAAACAATCAGAAAAGCTTTTATTGCCAAAGATGTACTGTATGATTAGAATCAAAAACGACACGTCTGGTTATAATTGAATCTTCTGTCATATTTTTGAGCAGGTAATTTCTTATTTAAAAGTCTGTTTCTTGTGTCGTGTGTGTGTGTGTGTAGGATGGTGCTCAGTAGGGTGGCGGTGTCCAGGCTGGTTTCCAGTGGCTGCAGCTGCTACAGTGATGATGCTCCTGATGACATGGTGCTCGGCAGGTGCTTCACCTCCCTGGGTGTCCCCATCACTCACAGTCCACTGTTCCACCAGGTACGAGACATTGTTTCAGGTTGATTATAGTTCAAATTAATGCAGAATGTTCGCAGAATGAAAAACAAGGAACCATAATCTGCATTATGATTTGATCCGGTAGGTATTGGATGGATTTCCGTACCCAATCCTAGTTATAAACAGCTGACAGTGTTGTACTCGTCTTGCACTCCTGCAGTGTTCCTGCAGCCTGCCTGAGCTTCCACAAGTCTGGAGAGGAGGGGGACAGGGGGAAACAACTCGCGTCATAGATCGTATATTAAGTAGGATTTACTTGTTTTCGGAAGTGCAAATGTTACATATTGCTCCTTTAAGTAATGAATGAATATTTATTCACCTTGAAACTGAGACATTGGTGTTTTTCCGTGCATGCGGGCTTGTAATACAGCGAAGCAGTGGTATTTGATTGGCTAGATCAGTGTTTCCCAAATTTCTTTTCTAGGGATCCGGTTTTTAAACATGACAAAATGTCACAAACCAAGTCACAATAAGCTTTATCAATAAATTCTGAGTTCATTTGTGCATAAATGAACAGTTCTGACCATTTTTACAAGCATTTCCGTATCACCCTATATCATCTTGACGCTTCATTGGAAACTTATACACATGTTAAAACTTTAGAAATGAGAAATAAATATGTTTAAGCTGGGTTTACAGGCCATCTCATTGTTTTTATTTCCTCTTATCAGGAAAACAACATAGGACATTTTAGCCTACTTCATAAAAGGACCAAAATCAGTGCTTTTAGATGGAATGAACAGGCTCTTGTTTTTTCCTCTTATCAGGAAAACATAAAATCTCCTGTGATCCATCGTTGGGAATGACCATGACTAACTTTCATGAAATCCATTTTACTGCAGTGGGAGTCAGGGGAGACTTTTGGGTAGAAGTAGGTCTAAAGTTACATTGAGACAGAAGGACATTACGCTGTCGTCGCTATGAATTTCTGTTTGTCTCTGCTGCTTTTCCAAAACCGTCTCTCGCCCTGCTCACACCGAGATGTACGACCACAAACCGCTAAATAAGCTGAAGCGCTGATGGGAGCCAGATTTAAGAAACATTAACCTTTGTTCAGTATCAGATGAAGCTCTGCATGATGCTCTCTTCATGTTTGTCTTCCCTCAGTGTAGGTGGTAAAAAAACAGCCTTGTGGGTTACACAGGCTGTAACAACAGAATACTGAGCGAGCTGCCCTGGAGCGACTGGCAAATTGTTTGCAGTAGTGGGAATCCACAGAATACATGAAACAAAATTCATCAAAGGGATAGTTCAGATTTTTTTGTGAGGTTGTAAGAGGTACTTATCATTAGTCAGTGTGTTACCTACAGTAGACGACTGCCAGCGGGCCCTGTATTTGGAGAAGCAGCAGGAGTACAGGTGCAGGAAGCTAAGCAATATACTGCTGTGGACAGCGTCGGCAGGAAATGTATTTTAGCCGTCTAAAAAATAAATAAATAAAATAAAAAATCACCATCAGTTTAAGTGTATGCTATATCTGGAAAATTATCGTCTCTTTACCTTGCCTCTTTTCTGATAGGAAACCATCATTATATAAACTAGATATTGCTCTCTCCAAAGGCATCATAGTTTTTTGGCTGAAGAAGTAATTTTACCTCACAGAACTCTGGAGTTGCTCATCTACCTCTGCCACTACCTCTCAATCAGTTAGTTTGTTTGTGTTACTGTGTGACTTCTGTGTTTTAAAGCATTAGTTTGGATTCACTGAAACCACTTGGGCTGTCACAATTCTACTAATCCAAGATTCAATATGACTTTCGATTTTAAGGTCACAATTTGATTAAATTTTTCAATGTAATCTTTCTTTTTTTTTTTTTTTTTGCGCCGATGGTTATACCATTGTTAGACTGTCAATGTTTGATTTGTAACAATCAACAGATCATTGTTTTTATGCCCGGTTGTCATTTACATTTTCAAATTATTTCTTTATTATCTTTAAAAAGGATAGTCTAAATGGTGTCAAGTGTGATCAAACGGCCAGTACGCTGTGTTGTGTTGTTTTTTTGTTCAGACACGTGCTGGATACTGCAAGCAGGCGGGGGTGGAGGGAAGAACAAATACTAGGGTTAGGGTTAGTTTTTTGATTTTCACTTTAATATTGAAAATGTGAGACCATCCCTAGAAGTCACACAGTAACACAAACAAATAAACCGCTCGAGGCAGCAGAAGATGAGCAGCTCCTGCGTTGTGGGAGGTCATGTGGTGAACAGCGTACACTTAAATTGATATTGATTTTTTTAGGTGGCTAAAACACAAGAGCACGCACGCAGCCTGACTCGCAAATAAACTATCTTCTTTATTCTTGATATTTCAGGCCCGACCAGAGGACTACTCTGAGAGACTGATCTCCATGCAACAGGCCATCTCCTTCCACAAGCACTGGAACATAGATCCTGTGGCTGTCTACAAACACTGGCTGCAGGACACAGACCCACGGGATGAACTGTAGAAACACTGCGTGTACATGGTACTGTATGTATACCAACCTGTAGACAAACACTGAATCCAAATTTGCACAACAGTATAGAGATAAAGATGAGCAAACAAGCAGCAACCACCACATGAACTGTAATAGCCTGTAATAACTGTGGAGAGACTCGGCAATCATGTCTGGAAACATGATTCTTACAAGCCTTAATACCTGCATTAATAAATATTTTTGATATCTACATTACATGAAATGATCATCACCAAAGTCTGCAGCACCACAGCAAGTTTTAGCCTCATTTAACTCATCATTTGGTTCAATGACCTGCACAATGAATCTAGCAGCCGTTAGAGGGACTCCATCTGAACGTGGACACTGATTCAACATTAAGCCAAACTGGTTGCTGCTTCTTGGATTGTGAGTGTGGATGTCTGAGTGTCACTGCTGTCACTTTACCCCCTAAATTAAATTGGAACCAAACCATATACCAAGAGGTTTAATTTATTTAAGAAAGATTATGTTTTTGTGTTAATGTATTTGTTATAATGTTAATCTACAATCCCCCAATTCCAAAAAAGTTGGGTCGCTGTGTAAAACATAAGTACGACAAAATGTAATAATTTGCAAATCCCTTTTGACTTATGTTCAGTTTAATACAGTGCAAAGATATCTAATGTTCAAACTGAAATTATATTGTTTTAAGTAAATCTACCCTCATTCTGAATTTGATGCCTGGGGCGTGTTTACCACTGTGATACTTCACATTTTCTTTTAACAAAACTCAGCAAGTGTTTGGAAACTGAGGACACCGATTGTTGCAGTTTTAAAAGTGAAATTCTTTCTTATTCTTGCTTGATATACGACTACTGGCCCTCAACACTCCAGGGTCTCTGTTCTCGTATTTTGCTCCTTGTATAATGCACCACACATTTTCAATAGGAGACGGGTCTGAACTGCAGACAGGTCAGTCTAGTACCTGAACTCTTGTACTATGAAGCCACGCTGTCGTAAAACATGCAGAATGTTTCCTGACATGTTTTTTTCTGAAATAAGCAGGAATGTCTCTGAGGCACATGAGGCACATGAGGCACTAACACCCCCAGTCCATCACAGATGCTGGCTTTTGAACTTTGCACTGGTGAAAATCTAGATGGTCCTTTTCCTCTTTAGTCTGGAGGACACAACATCCATTATTTAAAAAAAAAACAATCTGATATGTGGACTCAGACTACAGCACACTTTTGTTTTGGCTTTTCTTTTGTTTCCACTGTCCCAACTTTGTGTTGCAGGCATCAAATTCAGAATGAATGTACATTTACAAAAAGTAAAGTTTGAACATTAAACATCTTGTCTTTGAACTGTGTTTGGAATTGGGGTTTGTATTTCTCAGTTGGGTACTGTAATTAAGTGTTACAGTGAGAAAGGTTAAAATGTGAATGATCTGTGCTGTATTGGTGAAGAGACACCCAGTGTTTTTATTTATTTTATTTTATTTTATTTATTTAGTCAAATCTCTTCAGGGTGGAAATCTCTGCAAGGGAGATCTGGCCATGACAGCAGCATAAAAAATTGTAGACAAGACAATACAGAATAAGGCAACAGCTAACAAAGAAAGGAGGCTCGATGATCCATTTATTTCTGTTTTGTTTTTTTTAATTTTGTGTTCTTTTCACTCTCAGACAAATACATTTTATGATAATAAAACAGTAATTTGTGGAAATAGATTTCCCAAAATGTAACCATCTCTTTGAATTTAATTTTTTAAATATATTTTTTAGTGTCTTTGGAAAAAAAAAAACTTCTGAATGAAAAGTTGTGTGCACATTTTTTTTTAATGAATTTGCCACGTTGGAATATGACTGTGTGAATGGGTCTCTAATGGAGGAGTTTTTGTAGAAGTTTAATAGAATTTTGTTTCTGATCTGTGAACAGCAAAACTGTTTGTGTCCTTAAAATTGCAGACTACTTTTTCAATCATTTGAAAATAAAATGTTCATTTGAACAAACTGTGTTTTGCTTTTTTGCCTCATACCAGGCTGTGTGGAGGAGACGAGGAGATGTTGCTAAACACACACACACAAAGTTATGTCTGTTTCCCTCCATTTTTTCTCTCTCACCTTGAGAATAATTACACACAGACAGGGAGTATACTGCATTTCAACAAATCACGGCCAAATGGTAAAAGCAAAGTTGTAGTGAACAAATTTCTGCTCCTATTTTGGCAAAGATTCTTTCAAAAAAATTAAAAAACTACATTTGATCTCCAGAGACCATCAGATAAAGTTACAACAGGCAGGCATCTTCATACTGATTAAACTATTTAATTTAAGTTTACATCACTTAACTTGAATTTACTAAATTAAGATTTTAATTGTGCATCAGAGCTCTGCTCAATTTTAAATCTGGATGTACTCATTTTAAACCCAGTTTTACTAATTCTAGTTCTGATCTACTGATTAGAAATGATCTTAGATTTAATTAGTCTTTCTCTCCAGTCTTAGTCTACAATATATAGATCACAGTGGATCTATAAATGCACAATATATTTATGTATTTTGGAATTGAACAGTGCATATTATTTTGTCCTGAAGATTTTTGTACTGCTGATTGACAATATTTTGCTAAATGTTAGATATATTTAAATATGCCCACATAAACATTAATTTAAAATATTTTGATACAAGCTGTATTCTGATCAGGAATGAATGACTCCACCTTCACACACACTTGATCTCTTTGCAGAGTTTCACGCTCCTGAGCGAAAACCATGACCACCAAAGGGTGGACAAAATTTTTGTCAACCAGCAGATGCAACATATAGAGCTGCTGGCCGCAGCTAATATAGAGGAAAAAGTGTGTTGCACTATGAAATGTTTTGTAAGCAGGTATCAGTCTTGTTCCATTGAAATGAGTCGTGGTCACTCTTGTTCACTCACATCTGTTTCATTTCTTAAGTCAGTGCCTGCCAAAATGGACTGAAATGACTTCTTTTTGATCCTTTGATGATGATTTAAGTTATGAAAAGAGGGCTGATTATCATGCAGGTGGATGCCGCTCAGAAATCAGAGACTCTGCCTTTTCTTTTCTCCGCCTCAGCCTGTGTGTTTCTTTCATTTTCCCAGATGTGTCACTCCTAGAGACCATAATCAAGAAAAGTTGTGAAACGCCTTAGTATCATGTCACTGTGACATTAGTTGCTGTAGCAACAGGGGTATTGACTACCCATTGTGACAGTTCTGTGGTGCCAGTTTCTCTCTGAAGGCTTTGCACGATGCTGGGCACAGAGGGCAGACGACATTTTGTCAAAAATATATAGTCTATTCAGCACCAGTTCTTGCAGGAAGAGTAAACACATCACTGTCACATTATTCACAACACCAGGGAATAATCGCCTGAACTGTTACTGGTAAGGACAGATATTTCATTTCAGTGTAGAGGGGGACAATAAACAGAAGAAAAAAAAATCTCAAGAGCATTTCCTGGAGGGAACACCAAAAGTGTTGCCCAAAGCACGGTTGTATTAATGTATATATAGGAAGCACTTATTATTATTACTATTATATACAAAAGCTCCACAAACTTACCTGGGACTGACTCTGCCTCTCTGTGTCCAGCTCTGTTCTTTGTTGCCTAATATCACTTCAATGAAACATTTCCATGAGCACTTCAGGCCTTTCTTATGAAGATTTTATCAAACTGCCTCTAATATTACTAAGGTCTTCCTACTTCTTTGGCATTTTGGTCCTCTGAAAAATGATCTGATGTCTGTTTTTCTTTTCTCTGCCATTTTAACTGACCTGGCTGGCTTACAAACACACACACACACACACACACACACAGGTCACTTACAGTAGTAGGAGAGAAGCAACACATTAACTGAACTAAAGAAAAATTATGCCTTATTAGATTCGTTTTCATGAAGAAGCAGATCTTGTGTTTTGCTTCAGTGTGTAAAAGTCCTGAACACTAAGAGGACTGCCAGAAACATAATATTTTAACATGAGTGTTTGTTGTAGAATCATAGATAGATTTATCTTAAATGTTATAGAAATATTACTATTACCATCTACAAAAAGACATTTTTAATTTAGCTAAGTATCCTGTATTTGAAATACATCTGACATTCAAAAATCAGTCGAAAATTAAGCCAGTTCTGATAATTTTAATTAAGGATATACCTCTCCTTCCACAGGCATACATGCAGGAGACGCAGCTGCCACAATTATGCAGTCTGATAAATGGTCTAAATGAGATGTTTCTTGCACCAGGCCTTTAAATAGATATGAATGTTTATTTTCACTCAGACTTTTCTGGCTGCTTAATGAGAAACTAAACTTTGATATCATATCAGATCATCTATCTACAATTTAAAGCCACATTTCCAGAGGCTTTAAGAACAGAGTTCATGAGGTAAAAGGTGATGATGCTGTTGATTCCAGACAAGCATAAAATACCCTGCTTTGCTTTGATTACATTTGCCATGGCATCGATAAGCGTATGCAATGTCACAACATTTATTTCTGTCCAGAGTTGCATTAATTTTTCACCAAGATCTTGTATTGATGATGGGAGAGTCAGACCGCTGCATAAAGTCTTCTCCAGCACATCTCAAAGATTCTCAGTGGGGTTGAGGTCTGGACTCTGTGGTGATCAATCTATGTGTGAAAACGATGTCCCATGCTCCCTGAACCACTCTTTCACAATCAGAGCCCCATGAATCCATTGATAAGTAGTTGTCTTAAGTCTACACAGCTGTTTAGTCCCAATCCCTTGAGCTCTCTTCACATTGTGTATGTGGACATGCTCTTACTTTCACTATTAAACATAGCTGTGAGTTTTACTGTTGATTTTTTACAATTTGATTTTGCCAAAACTAATCGTTTGACCTCTGATCACGATCATTCAAGATTTTTTTCTAACCACATTTCTTCCTCGAAGATGATGGTTCACCACTATCTTGTCAGGTTTTAACAATGTGTTGGCCAGTTGTTAGCCCAGTTTAAGTAGTTTCATCACTCTCCTTAGTTTCTTTGCTTGATGCAGGCCAATAATTTGACTCTTCTGAAACAGAGTAACATCTTTTCCACAACCACAGGATATGTCTTCTGACATGGTTGTTTAAGAAATGAGAAGCTACTCACTGCATCAGTGAGGGTTAAATAACTTGTTGCCGGCTGAAACATATTAATAACTGCAGTAATTATCTATTGGAAGGCTCTAACCTATTTGCTGAGTGGTGACTAGGTGGTGACTTTCTTTTGGCCAGGCAGTGTAGTAACATTTCTATCCTTTTCTTTATTTGTTAGGACAATTTCAGAGGCAAGATTACTATAACCTTAACATGCATACTGTATATACAATATTTTTATTACTGCCCTATGTGACAGTTGTGTGCATATCTGTGCGTTTCTGATTTGTGTGGGCCTTTTGTCACATCTCTTCCAAATTCACCATTGTGCCCTTTGGAAAGTATATTAGCAGTGGAGTGGGCTGAGGTACAAGATAAAATGTGTCAGCAGTCAGGAGATAGTCCAAGAAAAAGGTCAGATGAGCCCCTTGTTCTTGTCTGTATAATTGGCATCGATGTGTTTTTTCACATAAAATGTGCTTCTCTGTGAGCATGTTACAGTGCTTCAAACAATACTTAAAGCAGGACAGGACTGATGGGGTTTTTTGGCTGCTTTTCTTTGCTCTCCTTAAATCTCAGAAGTTTCATTAAATTTCATATCAGGAAGCAGCTGCAGGGATGTCATATTCACACTTCTTCATGTGTAAATGTAACATTAAAAACGTCACAAAAATGGATCACGCTGTTGCTCTCATACTTTAATTCACACGCGCACGCACAGCCATCATTCATACAGTGAGATTTCATTGACACACATCAGACGCCTCCAGCTCTGCAGTTCATAAATTAAACTGTCAGTAAGCTGCTTCTTTTGTTCTTTTAACTCTGTACCTCTCCCTGCAGTGCTCCCCTGTTTCTTTTACTTTCCATCAATGAACAGTAAATCAGCCCGTTTCAGTAAATCCACGGACTCTTCTTATTAGACCACCTCAAACATCTTATGAATCAGGGAGGATTTAGTCGTGGTCACGCTTATTCTGTCGCTTATTACTGCATGTCATATTGTTGGCCTTCATGTTCCTGAGATTACCTTCAAGTCATTCCTGGCATGTGTAGCCCTAAGTACATTTCTGATCTTTTTCTGATTTCTTCATAAGAAAGAGAATGAACACTGTTCAGGAGCAGCACCAAAACCACAATCTCTGAATGGTTATGAAGAATTTTCGATGTGTCACAAATAATTTGAGTCAGAATATCAACCAGCACTTTTGTTCTCCTCAGTTGTAACTTTAGCCATTTGTTTGTCCAATTAAAAAACAGTTATTGATTATTGAAGGCACGAGTTGTGATTGAAACATAAGATTGGCACTTGTGATCACTCACAAATTGATGCACTTTCCCCTTGATGAACATTTTAAATCAATGCCAAGACATCTAAAAAGCTTAAAACCAGATTTGTATTAAATTCTCTCATAGTCCCAGAAGTTGAAACCTCAATGTTGTGTTGAGCTTTATTCCCTGCAGCCCTGCCATCAGGCCAAAATTACCATTTTTACACAATATAAATGTAAATATGCACATTTCCATATAATATAAAGGCTCCTGTCTCTCAAAGATACATCACAAATATACACCTTGTGGAGATATTTGCGTGGTTCATACATTTAGAAACAGAAGTTAATTTCACTTGCCATTTTTAACTTGGAACAACTTCACCAAAAATGATTGTATTTTAAATAAACCTTTGCTCCTGTGTTTTTAGTTTTGTAAAAATGGACATGACACTGTGATGGCATGTGGAGAAATGAGGTTCCCGGCACTGTGCTGGGCTTAGAAACAAATCTGACATAGTGGCCAAACTGTGTAATGATAGTTTCACATGATTCACAACAGCCTAAACAGACTTCTTCCCATTTTTTTTAATGAAAGAAGGCAGTGTACAGATTTTTTTGAGGGTCACAAGCTCTCTGAGAGAGTTACCTAACCCTGGTCCTTGGGACTCAGTGCCCTGCATGTTTAGGTTTTCAAAAGGAAAAGCCAAAATCTCAAAACACACATGTATTCATATCCATGCATAATTGCCTCTATAACAAACCTAACCAGTGGAGGCAACAAGTAGATGGAGTTCGGATGGGGAAAATAAAAAAAATAGGCATCAATCAATCAAGTCTTTGATGTGTCACACTTCAATGATTCCCATCACCCAGCGACTAACTGTGTGAATGGCCAAAACTGGGGTTCACCTTTACAGAAAGTTTTTAAAGGATTTTTTTTGTTTATTTTTTTGTATATTGCAGTAATAATGTTTGATTGTCACAATATCCCACAGCACACCGGGACCCTGCTTAGATGTTTCTAAGCAGATCATTATCAGGCTTCAGCAGAGAAGCCTGATAATAATCTGTTCACTTGAATCAGGTGTGTTAGAGGAGGGAAACATCTAAAACATGCAGGGCTTTTGGCCTCCAGGAGACAACAAAAAAACGAAAAAGACAAGCACATAAGTCAAATGGGATGGGTGCTGGATCATAAAAACACCGTATCTGTCTCATAAGTACAAGAAAAACAAATCAGAAAAGCTCACATTTTTTAAGGAAATCCTTTCAAAAATCAATACATATTCAAAGAGTAAATAAATACAATCATTAGAATACTTACTGTACATACACTCACATTCTGACAAAGCCCCAACCAGAGTTTAATCTTTTCAAAAATAGAATTTTAAAATATATAATAGATCTATAATGTATATGATCTCATACAGAGTTCATGCTGCATATCCACCAGTCTTTGGAAAAATATGGATCAACAGTACTGCAGGAACATGGCAGTGAAAGAGGAACCGCGCCCTCTGTAGATACAAACAGCTCGATCTAAGGCCAGTAACCCCAGAAAACTGTTATACACTGGGCCTTTATTTATTTTCATCTGTGGTTGAAACTCTGTGCTTGCTTGTTGGAGGTGCTTGTCTATGATTGGACATTCACTGTTTTGGAGAATGGACAGCACATCTTATTATCTTCTTATGAATATTCATTTAATAACGGCTCAGAGAGGAAAAGCAATGTTTCTGATTATATAATTTGTATTCTCAAAGCACCACAGACATTTAATGTTATTATCTTTGCTGCACACATTTCACACACTGTTCATGTTTTTCCATAACCATGGTGATCAAAGCTTTTGTTTGCTTCTTTTCACCAGCCTGTCTGTGTAGGCTTGTTAGGTGAGGTGGAGCATGATGCATTTTGTTTTCTGGTGAAAAAAAACACCTGATCAGCCAACTTGTTTTTAAATCAACCAGGTGTGGCTAAGTCGGATGTACACCAAGCTTTATTATTTCACTTGGAAAAACTGACTGACCTCTCCAACTGAAGAAAAGGATTTTGTTCTGTAAAAAGCACTTGTCTCCAAATTTGGTGATTTTGAATTTTTTGCTAAAAACTAAAGGAGAGAATGCTCCTTTATGAGATGAGACACTTCTGTTTCTTAAGCCAAACAAACTATTCACAAAGCCAGTGGATCATCTGAAAAATGCATTGCCACAAAGCTGAAAACATGGCAGTTTTTCTTTGCTCTGAAAAGCTGACAGTGTTTTTCACTGGAGAAGGATTTGTTAGTTTATCCTCGAGCACTTGAGGATGAACTGCTGTGTACTATATATTTTTTAAGTACTATTTTTTACTGTTTTAAACCACTTTGCCATAGCAAAGACATTACTAGCTGGATTAATGTCAAGTTAAGAAAAACCTCTTAATGTCAACTTTACATTAAAGATAACATAGATGACCGTATGACAACGACAGTCATAAACATTCATAAAGATGTTTCATGTTAATGACAGATGTCATGAAATGGCTATGACAGTGTAAAGACAGTCTTATACACACCCCTGCTCTCAAAGAACCCACAGATCCCCTCAAAGATATTAACCCACTGACTGACTGGTACCAGACAGTCAACCACTTACTTCCCGTCTTACTTTTTTTATAACTGCAAAGCACAACTGCTGACTGGCTGATTTATTAATTTATCACATCATTTATTAACAAACAAACTGCTTATTTTTCCAGCACCATCTGTGAGGACAGTGCTTTAAGTGCATTTTGGCTCATGATTTGATTTTCATCTGGAGACAGTGTGTTATGTTTAATATTTCATTGCTCACATTATTTCTGGTGTCTTGAAAATATATTTGTTCCCCTCGTGCTGGGAGTTATGGTTGCAGCCCTAAATGCATTATGCCCAGTTTGAGTGCTTCCTGGTGCCAGTTTTCACAGCAAAATAAGATAAATGCTGTGACACTTGCAGGTAATATGTGTATTATGAGAAGAAGAACATGGTGAAACCTTAATTTCCTATGATGAGTCACACACACACACACACACACACACACACACACACACACACACACACAAATCACTGTTGGTGAATACAGCCCTGATGTAATACTGGGTAAACTTTAGATTGCACCAATGGGTTGTTTTGACCGAGTGTTTATTGTTATTTATATTATATTGAGTTATTAACCTAAATTAAACCTGGTTGCTTGACCCAGTGTTAGACACAACAAACACTATTTTGACCCTAAAACTGTCTCTCGTGTATTGTCAGTTGTGCAAAACAATGTGAAAGACATTCAAAACTGCAGTGGATACACACATTAACAAATAGTGACGCGTGTTCAAAGGTGAGCCCACGCATAGACCACAGACTTTTAAAAAGCAGATAAAAGTTTAGTAGATCTATTGGAAAGATACCAGGGAATGGAGGAGAAGTTGAGAGGAGATGGAGAGTCTTTGAATGGTTAGATGTCTAAAATAAGGTTTGTGATTAACACAAACGACACGCTTGAAGGATCTTTACATTTTGTAACATCAGTGAATGCCACTCTCATGACTTATTTTAAAAAAAGTTGGTTGCTAACAAGTTACTAAATGAGACTACAGAATTTGTCAGGGACATCAGTGATCACACCGAACACCGGTCACTTAGTAGTGGTGATGCTGCAATTTTGTGACCGTGGTGTAGTTTGTTTATAGCCTGTCTGAGGGGCAAGAGCGAAAAAAATAAGGGCACCAGCTGTGTGCCAGTTGTGAAGCACTTTGTCAGGTTTTGTTCACTGATCGGGCCCCTTAGAGATCATTTTATTACATTTTGTCCACTGAAAAGGCACTCTAGAGGGGGCACTTCACCACATTATCTTGGATATTGAGCCTCTCTAGGGGGCATTTATCATGTTTTATCTATCAAAAACACATCTGAGGGCACTTTTGCAGAAATTTTATCAAAGCAGTGGCCTAATGTTAGCTTTTTACTTCCAGCAGGCTTCAAAAAGGTGTTCATTTATGAAGATTATCTTGCTGAACAAAATGCGCAAGTATAATAAACTTTGGTTCGCTGCAGAGCTTATGCTTATCCAAAGAATCAGAATCGCTGGAGTAAAATCTGACCTAAAGTATAACGACCACTGACGCTGAACAACAATCAAACATTGGACGTGTGAGGAGCTGCTGCTCAAATACTTCATTTCCAACTCATCAGCCACTGATGAACTGATGAGATGCAGGTGAGCAGACCTGCAGAGGTGCTGAGCTGTTTGCAGACAGTTGTGAAGAGTCTTGGCGCCAGGAGAGAAGCCGCACCTACACCACATACACAAACAGGAGACACTGGGGAATAAGGAAACACGAGAGGAAATAACTGGAGGCCTGACTGTGGTTGTAACATTGTACGTTTCAGAGGAAAGGATTATGGTTTTCAACAATAACAAATGAGCTGGCAGTAATATAAAAATGACACTTATATTTGCTTTTGGGTTTGATTGGTGACCCAATGGTTTTCTACTCATGACTACTCTCTGAAGTTACTCCATTAGTCCAGACAGTATCTGTTATTTCAAGATGTTTGTATCTACAACAGATCAGTAGTGTAGAAATTTGTTGGAGTCTCCAGATTTAAAGTGGCCCAAATCCAATGGACGTATTAAACTTAAAAAAAATAAATAAATAAAAGTGTATTTAATATTTGCTTGTCTTCTTCACTGGTGATACTCTGCCAGGCTTGACCTGCAGCCATCTTCACTTTTTGCTCGTTTTTTGGAGCTTGTTGCCTTCAGTTCGGTCTGAAGCAAATGAAACACATGCTGAGTTGGATTGAGATCAGGTGACTGAGTCGGCCAACTGAAATTAAACTGCATTTTTATACGCTCTGTAAATCACTTGGTCTGTGTTATTAATTGAGAATATATTTCTATATTTTTTGGTTTTATGACCAGATATTTATGTTATTTTTCTATTAGTCTGTTGAAATACTGTTAGTTGTCTTCTACATAGATGGAGACCTTAGATTTGCCAGCCACTTCATTTTAAACTAAATTTACATTTTGCATCACCGTTGTACCAAAGGCAGACCGTTACGCCGACCAAGAGCTGAGTCACAGCATGAGTCAGCACTGTAGCCTCATTGTTTCACTTTAAATCTAGTGTGCTGGAGAACAGAACTAAAACTATGATGAATGCATCATTGACCCACTATTGGGACTGTGACATTATTTCTCTTGCAAACCACTTGCATACCCACACATGTACTAGACATTCTGATCTTGTATGACTTGAGTGAAAAAACCAAGTATAAGTAGTTATTTATAAAACCTTACCTTGACATGGAAATAATCTTATCTCTGAGAAAAGTCACACTCCACACTCAAACTAAACTGTCTTTGTTTGACAGCTGAATAATTCATGTTGTCTGGCTTAAATTTCCTCCACCGTCGCTGTGATTTCATTTTTAAAATGTTCACAACTCTCTTTTGGTCCATGGCTATTCACCGTAAAAAAAAAAATTAATTAAAAACTGAAAAATTAGAAAGAAAGCTGAGAAATAATTTCAAGGCAACTGTCTCCATTGAAAGTCAAGGTCAAACTTTTAAATATTGAAATAAGCTCAAAAGTTTTGCTGACCTGTAATCTATTATTGTTTTAATAATTAACTTGAACCTTTGAGTTTCAGAAAGCAAAAGAATTCTGTATTTCAAAAAGTGTTCACCTGATTCATCATTATTTAGGTCCCTGGAGATTAAATGGTTGCAACTGAAAATATTAAATTAACAATTATTCACTTTTCAAATATTTTGAAATACAAAATGCTTTGTTTACAAACTCAAACTTTTCAAGTTTATCTAGAGAAGAAAGGCAAATTATGTCAAGAAACGGTCATAGGTTGGAATTTTTCTTAAATTTCAAAACTCCCAAAATTAATGAAATCACTGATTTTAAGACAGGTGTTGTCAATGAGATCATTTGAGATTTATTTATTTAGCACAGGTGCTTAATTACAAATTTTCTTCTCAAACTGCTTACGCAAAGTTTTTTGTGCACAGTGTCTTTTATGAAATCAAACTTAAGCAGAATGTCAGAAATGATCTCCAAGTTCAAGTCCAAAACTAAGAACATTTTTATGAATGAAGTCCCTGAAATGCTAAGCAACGTTCCATAGAGGCTGACAAAGGGCATCATGAGAAAGGTCGAGAATAATTTAAAACTTCTGTAAAGAAACGTACAGACTGATATTACACAAAACCAATAGAGTATCAAAGGGTGGACTTTTCCTTTTGACAAAACTAATTACCTGCATTCCTCAGTTCAGTCTATGATCCTCTTATGTACTCACTGTAAAGTCTTTCAGATCAGTTGGACCAGTTTCAAAGATGCCATTATGCAGGTTTGTCTGTTGTTTCACTGATACTTACTGACATGAGAGAAAACAGAAGGGAGTGAAGCATATTTCCAAGTTCCAAGCAAGTTTTCAAAGTGAACACAGCACTCAGTCAGTGCTGGTGTCGCACTAAGTATCTCAGTCTCACTGATTCATCAGTGGCCTGCATGAAAACAAAGTGCTTCCTCCTTCCCTCCTTTCTTGGCACTTCCTCTTTTTGTTGGCACAAAGCTTAGGCCAAAGCTCCAGTGGCATTCAGATATTGCTCTGAGACGAAAGAGACAGCAGCATGTTAATGTCAAACAGATGGAGCAGTTCAGTCCAAGAGAGCGGGCGTGTAGGCAGAAAGCGTATGCAGAGAAGCGCATATGGAGCCACCTTGCTGTTTGGTCTTAGAAAAAGCAATTATGAGTTGACTAAATTACTACTGAGGATGAAGTTTCAGAAGTTTGTTATCGTAACTTTTCTATTTTAATTTAATCTATACAGCATTTTCTGCACTACAAACGTTTTTTCTTGTGCTCCAGCTGTCTAAGAAACACTTTCCTAATTGACAACAAGATTACAAAAACATGAAAAAATGATTGTACAAATTTAACTAAAAGCAAAACAATGCATAGACTCATATGAAAATAATCCCTCTCAATCATCTCCTATGACCCATTTGAGGTGTGTTTGGGGTCTGCATCTGCAGAGACCCCACCTTACACCCATACCTTCTTATTTTCTCATTATTTTGCTGTGCTCCAGACACTTTACCAACCCAAAATGTCAGTATGTGAGGTACTGGGAATGAGACTCAAAAAGTAAATCTTCTGGAGTATTTACAAACATTATAATAATAAGCTTTATTTACGGGTCACTTTAGAATCTGATAAGGCAATCAATGCATAAAATTGATACAACAATGATAAAAAAGAGAGTGACAGCATTAGTAGTGAAGCACAGAGTAATAAATAGTGTATAGAGTTGGGTGTCATCAGCATAATAGTGAAAATTTAGACCATGTTAATGAATTCTATGTCCAAGGGGAAGACTGTAAATCTTAAACAGTAATGGTCCAAGAACTGAGCCCTGAGGGACACCACTGACCAGGGGCATCTGTACGACCTAAAATGCTAATAGAAACAGACTGTTTTCTGGCTGTGAGGTAGGACTTGAACCAGAATAATATTATGCCAGTGACACCAAGGAGTGCTTCAAACTGGTTTAGCAGAGGATTATGACAGACTGTATCAAATGCAGCTGTGAGATCTAACTGGATAAGTATGCTGAGGTAACCACACTCAGCAGTTACATGCAAGTCACTTGTAACTTTAATAAAGGCAGTCTCGGTGCCATGTTTTGCCCTGAAACCAGACTGAAAATTATTGTTGAACAAATGTATCTGGAGCCGACTGCTACAATTCACTCAAGGAGTTTGGCAAGAAACAGGAGGGTTAGAGATCAGTCTGTAGTTCATAAGGTCCTCAAGGTCAGTTCTAGGGTTTATTAGTACTCGAGTAATAGCAGCCATTTTTAAACTTATTCTACCTTCAAGCCTGAAAATGTGCTTTGATGGAAATAAACCTGCAAGTTTGCTCAGGCAGACAACTGAAGTGCACCATTAGATTCAAACATGACATGTTTCTCCATTCGCTGCAACATTCATTCATTCATTCATTCAACCTTTATTTTAACTCAGAAAATACACTGAGGTAGAGATCTCATTTACAATGTAGCCGAGTAAAACAATAAAAAATAAAAGCACTTAGACACAGAGAAAGCCAAAGAGAAACTTACATAAAAGTGGCAACAAGAATTAAAAAGCAATAAAACCACAATTAAAATGTAAAAAAAAAAAGGTAAAACAGGAACACCTAGACGTAAAATGTGATACAATTTAAGTTTTAAATTGCCATATGGATAAAAATGAGGAAAGCTTTAAATTGCTCTGCATGTTGTTTCACGTTGCAGCTGCACGATATGAAAAACTGGATTTTCCAAGGTAAAAAAAAAACAAACAGTAAAAACAGCCGGCAGCTGCAGTGTAATCCAATCACTAGACAGAGTTTGATAAGAGCCCACATTAAAAGAAAGCATTGAACTGATGTAAGAAGGTAAAAGTCTGATAAGAGCTTTATAAATAAATACAACCCAGTGTCTTTCATGTCTCACACTGAGAGAGGGCCACCCAACCTTAGCATACAAATCACAATGATGGGTGTCATAACTATCTCCAGTGATGAATCTTAATGCAGAAGATAAACAGAGTCCAGAGGCTTCAGAGTGGTAGCAGAAGTGTGCATGTATAAAATATCACCATAGCCTAAGACTGATTTAAAAAAGTTGCCTCAACAAGCATCTTTCTACAATGAAAGGAGACTCTATTTCAATAAAAGAAACCAATTTTCTTTTGTAGAGAAGTCACCGGCTTGGAAACATGATATTTAAAGGTTAGCTTATCATCTATCCAAATTCCAAGGTACTTACAGTACACTCTGTGACCCTTTCAATATTTGTATAATTGTTGGTAGAGATCAGTGCAACCTTTGCAACAAGGTGGTCCATGACAGTGTCACCTTAGCCGTGATTTTGCTGTACTTGGTTTTACTATGCTGCTCATTTGCTAGTTTTCAGTAACAGTGCTGCAAACACCTGTGCTCCTGCTCACGTAGCCTTTCAGAAACAATTTCAGCTCCTCACAGTAACTTTCAGAGGGTTTTGTGGAGGAATAAAATCATGTTCCCACCACACTCCCCTGTACCTTTGTTCATCATTCATTAACTCTCATCAGGGATCTCAGCTTCACTTCATCAAGCTAACTTTGCTGTTTAAGGTAAACATAACTTTAGTTATTATGACTTTACGTCATTGGCAGTGTGGCTGCTGTACTGCTGGATTTCATTGTTGCGTTCTGTGACTAATCTGTTTGGGCAATGCCACTTTGTTGGCTTGCTGCTCATTTCCGCTCTGCTGTCATTGCTCCCTGTGGAGTATTTGAATTGCTAACTGTGCTTGTTGTGGTTTTGTTTTGTTGTTGTTGTTTGGCTCGTGCATTATGAAGATTTTATGCAAAGGATTTACAAAGCGGTGAAATATGGACACGCCTGTTTTAGTGGTCATATTTCAGTGTATTGGGCTGGACTGGTTTGTGGCATAGTTCCTCATTGTCGTTGCTGTGTGCGGCTCTATTGCTTCATTAGAGATCAGATGTCAAGCAGAGGGTTATTATTGTACATTAGCATGAAAAGGAGACAGCTCCTTTACAGAATAATTTGCCAGTAATACTTTACTACTACTTTATATAAAACTCTTTTGTGGCTTTTGTCACAAAAGATAGGCATTTACATTTTTGTCACACTTTATGTTCAGCTGAGCTTTGCGATCCACACAGAAACAGTGGAAAACTTAACAGGTCAGCAGTAACAAGGAGCAGTAGACAGGAGCAGTTTCATGCAGAATAGGAGAGAAATTTACTCTGCTCACTTTGTGCTCAAATCAAGACATATGACAAATAAAGAAATTCAGCTCAGGACTTGTCTGCTGGATCTGGACAGGACCGGACAGAAGCAGGAGACAGGAGGTTAAATAGCTAAGAATGATTTATTACATTGCTGGATTTCTTGTTGGTAATGTGCTGGACAGTGGTGAACTGGGCTGGTGGCTGGTTGTGCACAGCAGGGAGGTTGTAACTG
>JAJHUR010109310.1:1724-12396 GCA_027495735.1 Lutjanus campechanus | reverse complement strand
ATTTTATGTATAGTTGATTCTTTTTTACTTAATTCAACTTGTTTTGTTTGTGTTTTCTAATTTATATTTATTTGTAATTATTAAAAATACCAGTGAAAGTTTACTTTTTCAGTGGATTTTATATATATAAATAAAGGATATTTAGATATTAAAAGCACATTCATAAGACATTATGATGGATTAATAAGGCTCTTTACACATGTTTATAATAATGCACGACAACTTGTAGCCTTGTAAATAAAGTTTTAAAGCATTATAAGTGATGGACATAATGTATAATAAGTTCAGTCTTCATAATGCTTTATAGCTCCATGCCAGAGCGTTTGAAAGAAGAATCTGCGTCACAGCTTACACAGCTCATATAAACAGCATGCACTTGTGTATGACTGATGTTTATAAGACATTATTCAATTTCAGAAACTTAGGATTTATAATATTATGAATTTCATGATATGTTACAGCAGTTCTTTATGTGTGTTTATAACTGGTTAAATTTATGGTAGTTGTAATGTGCTGTGTGACCTCAGCTTCTTCATTTATTTATTCCTCTCTGTATAAAGCATTATGAATGCTGAACATATAATTATGCCCACCACTTGTAAATGAATTATAATGTATTATTAATGTGATTATAATGCATAGATGTGACCTTCATAGAAAGAGTTACTCAAGTATTCTATATTTATCATCTCTGCTCACCTCTGTTCTGCAGTGTGCACTACATTAACAGTGGAGTAGAAACATGCAGTATATAAAGATACACACAGACTTTCCTCAAACTCAAAGGCCGGATATTCTGAAATATAACATTCTGACTGCGTTTAAACACCTCTAGATGACATTTCCAGTGAAATTTTAAAAGAGTAAAGGAAGCCTGGTGATCAGAACACTTGAGGATGAGCAGTGATGAATTTCTGAGGAAGAACAATTGATCTCAACAATGAAAAGAATTTAAGTAGCTCAAAGCAACTTGGATCGTGCCTAGAAAGGTGTTAAAATACTGGAAAGATAGAAGGAAAGTAAGAAAAGTGTGACTCAATCATTTGTTTTTTAAAATTAATTTATTATTAATTTATTTTATTTCTCCTGACCGAGCTGGGAGAAGAAAATAGTTCCTACAACCTCCAAAGATTCTGTTCTCATACAAAGTTTCTGTGTTTTCTTTATTTTTTTTTGGGTTTGTAATAAAGGCAGTAACACTTCTCTCCAGTATTCACCTTTATGATTTCAAATATAGATGTTTTTAACAAAGCACCTAAAAATATTTCACATTAAAGATGCTTTAATATAATGAAAAATGTATTCTTGTTGTATTTCTACGTGAAATGTCAAAGTAAATGACAAACAACATTACGCTATGTTAAATAAGTGTATGTAGAGGTGAATAATCAAAGTCCCAACAGGTTCTCAATGATGTGCTATCAGTTCAGTAACTTACTGTGATGAGCGCTTAAATTTAACATGAATTTAAATAAAGATGAAGAGTTCTAATTTACAGTAAAAGTCTGGATCACAAATTACATGTGAGAGATTATTGCTTATTTGGACTTACTTGGGAAACCTCTAAAGGTACTTTAAGGACAAGTAATTTAAGAAACTTCATATATCAGCTTTATCCAGAACTGCACAACACATAGAAAACAGCAGGTTTGACATTTTAAATCATGTAAATCAGGATCATTACATATTATATGGCATGACATGAACAGAACTTCTCGGCCTTTGTGTATTTCCATTTTTACCCAGGAGATGTCAGTGTGTAAAAGATTCTGGTTACATACTCATATACTGTTAACGTATTGATAATAAATACTTGAAAAAGAAGTAGAAAGTCAAAAGGCTTCGTATTAGATCTGAAACACTTTGCTCCTCTTGGCGCCTGATACAGGACACACTCAAGTCAGTGTAATCATTTGAGTGTCGTGAGCTCAATAGATAAACTACAAAGATGCAGACATTAGAGTTTCACAAAGCAAAATTAAACTGGTGTATTTAAAAGAATGTGAATAATAATTCATATTTATAGAAAGCTTTGACACAAATATTTGGATGTTCTGTTTTCATTTTATTAACTTTCAACAACTGAGTACGTCTTCTGAATACATTGTCTGCTGTTGATGTGATTTAAAGGTCTTGTATAAGTTTATTGAATGTCACACTTGACCTGTTTATACCTGGCATTTACGTGCAATATGGGACAAACAGACAGTGTTTTTTTTATACAAATAAAGAAATAACTTAATGTATAATATTTGCCAAATTTATAAAGGGGGCAAAATAATAAAGGGACCAGTGTGTAGGATTTAGTGGCATCTAGTAGTGAGCTTGCAGATTGCAAACACCTCATCTCAGTCTCCCCTGTAGGAGAACCTGTGGTGGCTGTGAAAAATGTGAAAAGCTGTATCAAGAGCCAGTGTTTGGTTTGTCCCTTCTGGGCTACTGTTAAAACATGGCAGCCTCCCTGAAAGAGGACCCGCACCCTCTGTAGATCGGCTTATTGTAAGGTAACGAAAACATAGCGATTCTTATTTTCAGGTGATTACACACTAATGGAAACTTATAACTATTATATTCCATTTCTGCTATATTCTGCCAATAGACCCCTTTTAATCATACACACAGGGTTCCCACAAGAGTTGAAAATCCTTGAACATGCTTAAATTTTAATGTGGTGTTTTCAGAGTTTGAAAAGTGCTTGGATTTAGGATAAAGTGCTTGAAACTGCTTGAAATCGGAATTGCGTTACTTTTATAATACACAGCTATCTGACTGAATTGTGATTGTTTAATGTTGGTTCAGCCAAAATGAGACTAAGTGTACACACAGACGGGTGACACAATTTGAAATAAGTCACCCTTCTGTAAAATGTTATTATGAAACATAATTTTTGTTGTTTGTGTTAGAGTTGGAACGATCTGATCCTATATCAGCATTCCCGACAGATCAGACTGGCATCACTGATGCACATACTGATCCAGATTACATGGCGAATCGTAGCCATACCATGCGAATATAAAATATACATGAGAGCAGAGGCACGTCATTAGCTCATGTTGTCCATCTGCACTGTTTTGAAAATGCACTAAAACAATTAACAAGTTTGGCCAGAGCACCGCAAACTTTTTTTTTTGGTCGTGCCTCCACCATTTTGGTTTGTGTGTGAGCATTGTGTCATAGATTTCTTTGGACGCCAGAGCTCCAAATTGGCTTTTGGTGGAGAGTGATCAAGGACCAGACTTGGATTAATGACTAAGGATTTTATCACGTTTCTCTGATGTTTCAACTTTTCGTCTCAGACAGCCTAAAATCACGCAGTGTAAAGGGGTCTTAATGCACATGCAGTATGTCTTGAGTCTCTTGAGAGAGATGATAGGAAACAGATATGTTTAAGAAAAGAGGTAAACAGGAGAATGAAATTCTTACCACTAGAATCACCTGTCACAAGCTAATGTTTTTATATCTTTTTATGTTAGCGTTTTCCGGTAAAGTGAAGCACTTGAGAGGCCTATCTCTGTATGTCTCTGTCAGCGTCACTGTTACTCTCACTGACAACGAAACCAGTCAAACAGGGAATTTTACTATGATTTAACTTTAAACCCACTGAAAAACTGAAAGGCCTTCAGGCTTTTTCACAGGTGAAATAATTTATTTACACTACTTAAACATGTACATCTTATCCTGCGCTCTTTTCTTTTTTGATTTCTGACACCATTTTGTCCCAATTCCCGGAAGCAATAACAACAGTGGTACATGAGAATGAATAATTTGTCTAGTTTGATGAAAGCACAATCTATGCTTACATGATTCATTCACTCTGTTATCTCACGGAGTTAACAGTTTCCTCCTTCATTCCTCATATCTTAAGCTTGACGATGTCTTTCTCCCTCCTCTCCCTTCTTGTCTCCAGGTGAGTGCTAATGTCCTGATCTTCCTGTGCACTAACATCATTGGAATCTGTACCCACTACCCCGCTGAGGTCTCCCAGAGACAAGCCTTCCAGGAGACAAGAGGATACATCCAGGCCAGACTACATCTGCAGAGGGAGAATCAACAACAGGTAAACACACATATAGGCACATATTTGCCTACATGTATATTTGACCATGTTTGCCAGAGGATAAGACTGCTGCCCCTTACTGGAAAAAGTTTATTTTTTGAAGAAGCTAGTACAGTCCTCATCCTTGAAGTTATTTTTGTTAAAATGAAACATGAAGTACTTCCATTAAAGCAGAGCATACATTGTAAACGCCACTTTGCTTGTTCAGCTTCAGAGTTTATTGGAAAAGGCTCATACACAAAACTTATTGTCCTCTGTAAATAATTTTGAGTTGGTTGAATAATAAGTGTACTTTCTAATCTGAGTTGTGTAAAACACAATTCTGTTAAGTTAACTGACCTGAGAAAGCCTGTTTAAAAAACATAAGATATTAAGTTTAAACAACAACTATCGGGTTTAACTCTGACACAGTGCATGCTGGGAAGTTTGCTAATATATGCTTTGGCTCATTTTTACTTAATTATGTGTATAAGAAAATAATAAGTTGGCAAAAATAGGAAATTGCAAAAAAAAACAACATTTTTGCATTCAGCATAACACTACAGATCTTCCTGTAATAATGTGTTTTTGTTGTGTTAAGTGAACACATTGTTTGTTTTATTGAACTAAAGTTTGACTGCATGTCATATGGACATAAAAACAATGAATATATTTTTTTTTCAACCATTTTTTAGTTAATGACCTGTCAGAATACATACTACGATTTATGTTTTGATAATTGGTCATTAGAAAATTAGGTTATATGAGCTTTATGAATTTTAGTAACATTAACTCGATAATCAAACTTTTAATTTAACATAAAAAATGTCAGTCCCACAAGGGATGAGTGTTTTGTCAAATGAACAAAATTTTCATATAATTTTGATAGTCTTAAATAGTTGCGTGGACACTAAAATTTTGTGTCATGGATGAATCGAGGTTTAGAGTGTAAAATCCACATGTATGTACCTTTTTTCAGTATTAGAAGCAGGTACAGTGATTTTACAATGTCTGATGAAGATTTCTACATTAAAATTACAGGTAGCTGGGCACTGTAGATTTTTAGATTTTCTTTCAAACAGAGGTAAACGGCGCGGTATTTTCGCTCAGGTATTAATACAAATTTAGTGTGCTGATGAGTATTTGCAGCAGGGCGGTGTATATCGGATCAAGTCAAAATTAACTCATGTTCGTGACATGACAGCGCGGCTCATTGATGTGTGTTTAATAGTTTTTGGAAAACAATGGAGCTCAATGGCTCAGAGGATTGAGATACATGAGGATTTGGACACAGAGACAATACTTGTTAGAGGATCAGTTCACTGTTGTTGTTTTTTGTGTTTTCGTGGGATTTATTGACGGTGAGAAAAACGAAAAAACATCACTTAAACTTTCGCCTAAAACTAAACCTGTTCTTAGTTCTGACCTTAGCTCAAGTCATAATCTCTGAACTAGCCCCTTGATCAAAAATGTTAATCACATGATTTACACAAGAACACACACACGCATACATTGACAGTAACATTGTGAATGACACAATCTGCATTTTGTTTCTTTTTTCCAGGAGCGTCTGTTGCTTTCAGTGTTGCCAAGGCACGTTGCCATGGAGATGAAGGCTGACATCAATGCCAAGAAGGAAGACATGATGTTCCATAAGATCTATATCCAGAAACATGACAATGTCAGGTCAGCCGGGACTCTTGGCCTCACTGCTTTATTTCATTAATTTAAATTTCACTTTCATTACACCAGCCTTGTTTTCTATGTAGTGGAGTTAATTTTTGTCTAAAACACCTCTGTAGTACAATATGTGTTCAACCATGATGTGTCATGTCATGTCATCCTCAAAACATACAAAGACATGCCAAGATGTGTTGATTTATCCCAGAAAATTAAGCACAAACAAACATTTCCCCCTAATTCTTCCTGAGAGTGATTCACACACATTCGTGCAAACACACACACACACACACTCTCACATGCACTCACACATGTACGAGCACGCTCACAGAGTCAGAAGAGGGTAGAGTGGTTTGGCAGAGTGGAGGCTAATTAACACTAGTGAGGGAATACTTAATCACCAGCAGCCAAGATAAGATAATCCCCAAAGATGGAGAGCTTCAGCACACATTCAATTACAGCACTGAGCAAACACGCTGCACACAGTCCCTCTCTCCCACCTCACATACACACACACACACACACACACACACACACACACAGGTTACACACATTACACTGGCACAGACCTCCTTCAGAAGACTTTAAGGTCAAACTTCCTGCCTCTGTCAAGGTCGGCAGCCCTGATAGTAACGTACAGCAACACAGTACTGCTGCTAATAGCTGCTAATGCTAAAAGTTCAACTCCAAACCTACATGAATGCTTGGTCATAGTCGAGGAAAAGGAAACTGAAAAAGAAGGAAGACTCATTATGTCACTGTGTAGCACATGAATGGGCAGACCACTCCATCTGTCCCCTCTCAGTTATCAGTCTGGGTAATGGAGGCACTGGTATTTTAATGTGTTGTTTAGCTAATGTTTCATGCGTAAAGTAAATCTAGTTTGATTTGTTTGTTATTTCAATCATTTATTTGCAAAGTTATGCTACATTCATAATGGACCTCAGTTAAATATGTAATTGAGGTTAGTAACAGACTAATAGGGCTGCAACTAACAACTATTTTTATTGTTAATTATTGTCAATTATTTTCTCAATTAATCAAGTAGTTGTTTGGTCTATAAAATATCATCATATTTTGTGAAAAATGACAATCGGTGTTTTCCAAAGCCAAAATTGACGTCCTAAAATGTCTCATTTAATCCACAACCCAAAGATATTCAGTTTACTGTCATAGAGGACGTAAAGAAACCAGAAAATATTCAACAATATTTATGTTTTCTAAACTCAATATTTTAAGAGACACTTAATTTGCAACTTTTTAAAAATTTGCAGTGGTGAATCTTTTCATTTAACTTGACATGAGCCCTGTAAAGTTTGCCTGTTATTGGATACCATTAGGACACCAACAGCAAATAAACAAATGCACGCATTTGGAAAAGAATCAGTGAGTCATGCCATTCTTTAATTTCTTTCATTTGGTACAGGCATTTCTTCATCAAAGGTCATACAACATAGATATTTTGGGTTTTATTGTGCTTCACCATGCATCTCCCATAAGCTTCAAAAGAACTGGCACCAAGCAGAGCATCAGAATGTTGTTTTTTTTAGTTTCCTTGATCGAGGATTAATTGTGTTTTTCTTTCTGTTTCTCCCTGTCTCATGCTGTCTTTCCACCTCTTGATCTCGTCCTCAGTATTCTGTTTGCGGACATCGAGGGTTTCACCAGCCTGGCCTCTCAGTGCACAGCTCAGGAGCTGGTCATGACACTCAATGAACTCTTTGCCCGTTTCGACAAGCTGGCGTCGGTAAGGACATACACACATACTGTACACGTACACACGGTGTCCTTTCTCCTGTGTCTGTGTCATCACATGTCATGTTGTGATTTCTTAAAGGAATAGTTTGACATTTTGGGAAATACCAGATTCAGATTGTTTCCAGATTTCGACAAGCTGTTTTGCCCCACTTTCAGTCTTTACAGTCAATCATCTCCTGGCTGCAGCGGAGGGTGTCCAGACGGGAGTGGGTGAAATTTTTGACAGGGGACTTGAGGATGGGTGTGTCATGTCAGAGGGAAAATGTCTAGAATAATTTTAAGTAATTAGCAGTATTAATTTGTTATTAATATTATAATGATCAGATACAGATTCTGAGGATGATATGAGGCACATTGTCCTGGCTGTGTTTACATGACGCATAAACCGTTACACACAGGTAATAGGTTGTAACAGTCATTTTAAACATCTTTTCAGCAGATAAGATTGTCATTAAGCTGTAGGAGCTTACAAACACATTTTTAGACATTTTTATCACAAATTCCTCCCACACTGACAGCTGTACTCTCTATCATCTGGTTTAAAACAGGTCAAATGGCATCAAAAATCAATCAGTATCAATTCATAATAACATAATCATACTTGCCAGCCCCTCTTGAGACCCTGGTTTTCATTGCCCTCTCACAGTCTCCTCCTGGGGTTACAATTTTCCTTTATGTCTTCTGCTTTATGTCTTCTGCTAATTTTCAGAACTTTTTTTTTCCCCTTTCTGTTATCACAGACTGTTTCTGTTTCGTAAGACTCTAAAAGTCTACTGTTTGCACTCAGACAACAATACAGCCACACCAAATGTCATTTCCTGGCATGCATGTGACACAGCAGAAAACTACTTGAGCTTCGTACTCCTCCGTGAGTGAGAGATGGATAGAGGAATGGAGAAACTAACAGAAAGAAATACTTCATCAAATTGTGTACATCCTGGAAGAATTCACTTTTAAAGGGAAGGTAAAATCGGCACCAATGAATATTAGCTCATGCCAGAGATTCAGTTCACATCAGAGGAGTGAATTATTATATTATATTGTTATAAAATGACAGAAAAATGCTGTTGCATTGTACTTTATTTTGTTATTTTCATTCTTTAAAAGTCACCAGTATACAGGAAACAAGGTCTCTGACAGTCAAATCTTTCTGGCAAGTTTGGCACATATGAAAACACATCAGTAATTCTCTTGATATATTTTGCTAAAACAAACATTTTTGTAATAACTAAAAGTAGGAATCATAGCCGACATAAGCGACAAGTCATTTGATCAAAATATTTTCACACTGTCAAAGAGAAAACTATTGATCTACTAATTCATTTCGACTAATTGATAATTTAGTAAAAGGGTTCTCTCATTTGATTTTAGAGTCTTTTTTATTCTGGTGACAACAGCTTCAGTTATGAATTATTCATGACAAATTATCAGGGCTCCTAAATACACTATACATTCAGTGCAGAATTTTTCAATGTAATATTGTAACACTGCAATATTGTAATATTCAGCATTTTCGCCTTCTGGTTTTCCAAACAGCCCCTGTTTTAGCTTGCTCTTATTATCTATTACTGTAACAGCTCATTTTCGGGACAAATAGGACAGGATTCAGGATTCGGGACAACTGCTTGTAATTTGTGACTGTCCTGAATTTTTCAGGATGTCTGGTCACCCTACTGCTGCGTCATTCTTCACAGACAGCTACAACAGTGGTTTCAGTCTTCTCGTCGAACTCTCAGCAAGAAAATTAATAAGCATGTTTCCCCAAAAATGTCCAACGAGTCCATCATTTGTCTTTCTTTTCTTCTCTAAGATAAGTTTTGGAGACATTGGCAACCTCACTTTTTTCTTTTCATCTCTTGTCCTCCCTTTTCTCAGGAGAACCACTGTCTACGTATTAAAATTTTGGGTGATTGTTATTACTGTGTGTCTGGGCTGCCTGAACCCCGGGCTGACCACGCCCACTGCTGTGTGGAGATGGGAGTGGACATGATCGAGGCCATCTCGTGAGTAGAAACAGTGTTTGCATATGTGTGGTGTTTGTTTTGGACTTAGTTTGTTTGATGTAAAGTTTTGTCCTCCTGTTGCTGTGGAGGAGATGCTGATCTCCTGGTCTGTGTGCCTGCAGGCTGGTCCGGGAGGTAACAGGGGTCAACGTTAACATGCGCGTTGGCATTCACAGCGGGCGTGTGCACTGTGGTGTGCTGGGACTGAGGAAGTGGCAGTTTGACGTGTGGTCAAACGACGTCACACTGGCCAATCACATGGAGGCGGGAGGCAAAGCAGGGTGAGGCTCACACACAGTTTGCATATAAGAAAAAAACATGGACACAGTAAACAATAGCAACCCACGGTTAATTACTAGTGGTCAACAGAATTTGCATCTTTACACAGACCATTTAAAGGGATAGTAGAGGTAGGTAGGGAAGTGTAAAGAAAGAAGGGACAGTAGATGCCAGTTGACACGCCCCAGTTTGTGAAAGCAGACGAGTACCAGCACAGAAGTTATGTAATGTACTGCTGTGGACAGGGTCAGCACCAAAACCTCATGCCACATACAGCCCCACTTCAAATAATGTGAACTATCCCTTTAAGATTCTTTATAACAACAAAGTGAAGGAGGTTCGCTTAAAATACTAGTCATCAGTAAATATAAAGTAATGTAAAGATGCTTCAAAAAGCACAAAAAACATTTGATGTTCTATCAGTTGTATTATTTTTTGTTCATGTATTTAATTTCTTAAAAATGTTCCTGCATATATCAGTAAAGTTAAGAAACTCCTTGTGTTAAGAAACTCCTTTTGTTTTTTCTCTTTGTAGGCGTATCCACATCACTAAAGCCACTTTGCAGTATCTTAATGGAGACTATGAGGTGGAACCAGGCTTTGGAGGTGAGAGGAATGCGTATCTGAAGGAGAACAGCATCGAGACCTTCCTGGTCCTCGGCTGCAGCCAGAAACGGGTCAGTGCACCAAAACATACACATACTCAGTAACTATATAATAGGTTTGTTATGCAGTTATACATACATACATGACATGTATTTTTTAGTGCTGTCAAAAATATCGCGTTATTAACGCGTTAACGCAAATCAATTTTAACGGCGTCATTTTTTTTATCGCGAGATTAACGTTCATTGTGACCAAGTGAACTTGTAGTTTTTATAAGCTGTGTGGCCTCGACGACGAATCCGCAGCCGCC
>JAJHUR010109308.1:0-19623 GCA_027495735.1 Lutjanus campechanus | reverse complement strand
TTGTGGAAAAGATTTTAAATGTATGTCAATGTTGCAGACTCACATTAGAAACCACACGGTGGAGAAGCCATATTCTTGCAACACCTGTGGAAAAAGATTCATTAAGCCGTCTCAGTTGAATGTTCATGTAAGAATCCACACAGGTGAGAAGCCATATTTGTGCAAAACATGTGGGAAGAGTTTCAGACTCAGCAGTCACTTGTCGGCCCACTTGAGAATCCACACAGGTGAGAAGCCGTACCTTTGCAAGACCTGTGGAAGAGATTTCAGACTTAGCAGTTCCTTGTTGGTCCACATGAGAACCCACACAGGTGAGAAGCCATTTACTTGCAAAACATGTGGAAAAGATTTCCGCCGTAGTGGCGCCTTGTCGGACCACATGAGAATCCACACTGGTGAGAAACCATATACTTGCAAAACATGTGGGAGAGCTTTCAGACTTAGTGGTGACTTAACAGTCCACATGAGAAGAGCTCACACAGGTGAGAAACCGTACCTTTGCAAAACGTGTGGAAGAGATTTCAGTTGTAGTGGTGAACTGTTGGTCCACATGAGAGTCCACACAGGTGAGAAACCGTATCTTTGCAAAATATGTGGGCGAGATTTCAGAAGTAGTAGTGCCTTGTCAGCCCACATGAGAAGAGCCCACACTGGTTAGAAACTGTCCCTTTGTATGACCTGCAGGAAAGCTGTTTCAATGCGTCTCATTTTGGGCACGCGGGCAAATAGCCTTTCATTTTAGAAATATGTGGGATACGATTCATTCATTCAGTGTTTTCCACTGCGTTTGGTCACCTTTTCTTTAAACAACACTCAGAAAGTCTTTCAGAACTGAGTACACTAATTGTAGAAGTTTTGAAAGTGAAATTCTTTCCCGTTCTTGCTTAATAATAAAAAACGATAAACAAATGTTCATCATTTCAGTATCTCTATCTTAAACTGTTGGACTATTTGTGCACGCCCAGTTTTTCAAAAAGTGGCGAATCTCACCCCATCCTTGCTTGTGAATGACTGACTGAGCCTTTTAGGATGTCTCTTTCACACGCCATCATGATATTATCACCTGTTGCCAATTCACCTGTTTGCCTGTGGAATGTTCCAAACAGATGTTTTTTGAGCATTTCTTAACTTTCCCAGTCAGTTACTGTTACTGTCGTCACTGTTCCAACTTTTTTGAGGTGTGTCACTGCTGTCAAACTCAGAATGTTTGTATATTTGCAAAAAACAATAAAGCTTATCAGTTGAACATTGAATGTCTTGTCTTTGTAGTGCTTTCAACTGAATACAAGTTGAAAAGGATTTGCCAGTCATTGCATTATGTAATTTACCTTTTACACAACGTCCCAACATGTTTGGAATTGGAGTTTGTACAACTTGATTAAACCCTATGTCATTTCTACTTTCAGAAATTCTCAGTTTAACATCCAGCAGAACTGACATGTTGAGTTAAAGACCAATTGTAACAAATTGTAAAAAAAAACAAAAAAAAAAAACTGCTGAACATAATACAGTTCAGTAAATTCTGAAAAAACTAAATATTTGTATGACGCTAACTGAGCCCATTCTGTATGATGACTAATTGAATATTTCTCACATTAACTACATTTTGCTGATGGCAGTTCTGTACTTTGACTTAGCTAAACATTTTTGAAATATTGTGAGTTACATTAATCTGAATGCTCCTTCCACCACAGTTCATTTGGTCTTTTATGTGAAATCATTATTAGTTAAAAGTAGTAAAAGCAGTACCAAAGCCAGGTAGATATACATCCTCGAACTCGCTATGATATTTAACGTGCAAGTTTTTAATAAAATGCCATCAGTTGAAAGCGGAACTACCTCCACTGTCGGAACTTAATAGTGTGACACCAAGCGGAAGTAAACAATATAAGCACTAGTCTCGTTAGCTGTGCGTAAGGGTTGAATTTAAAAAGCTGGCAGACGATATTTGAGTCGTAGTGAATGAAATTATTTCATTTGTAACTGAGCAACAATGTCTTCAGTTGAATATTTGCGAGAGTTTGTCAGCGAGCGACTAACAGCTGCTGCTGAAGAAATATTCAGAGTTTTTAAACAAACTGTCATCGAGTATGAAGAAGAGATCGATCGTCAGCGCAAACTGCTGGATATCGTTTGGAAACCAGATGTGAACTTATACCGGATAGGTGAGTAATATTTATTTATTTTAATAAGACAAAACAGTGGAATTAGATCTGCTGTTCGTAACGGGCTGATTTCTCGGCCTCTGGTGTTTCTGCTTGCAGCTTTTTCCAGAACCGCTCATTTAAACACTTCACAGCGAAGGATTATCAAAACTTTAATACTAAAACTCAAAAACTCGTCAGTCAGTTGAGAGAGAGGCTAACCCTCTACATTTGTATAAAGTCTGGAGGTGCACTTAACTTTATCAATCAATCTATGTATACTGTATCTACATCTATTATTATCTATGATAATAAAATCGACCCTATTGGTGAAATTCCTGTTCAAAGAAAAATATAAGACCTCTAATTCAAAAACGATTGCGGTGACGCATAGATGCACGCCCTATTATTAAGTACTGTAGATACTCGACTTAAAATTAGCTTGTGGATTTTTTTCCTCACAGGACAAAAAGACAAAAATAAATAAGATAATCACGGACAATGTATTTTTGCATCAGTGTGGGGGCAAGAGAAATAAATCATTTACAGATGGCAACAACTGTCAGGTTTGTTTAAGCCATTTTCTCTCTCATACTAGGGCTGCACAGTTTGGTTAAAAAAAAGGAAAAGTCATATTCCAATTATTTTGACTGAAATCACGATTGCAATATGCAATACAATTAGTGGAAATGATCAGTTTTGCGTTACAACTGGAAAAAAAATAAAATCTGCTGCTTGTTCTCCGGATCAAACATGCCTACTTTGAGACATGCAGACTTCATTACAAGGATGAACCTCAGCCCCAGCTGCTGCCCAAAGCACCGTTTGCCTATCTATTCAATTTTTTATTAATATTAATATTGTCAAAATTGCACCAAATTAATGTACTACTTTGCTCATATGTCTGCATGTTTCCTTTACCATCACATTAGTATAATATCTAATATATATATAATTTTGTCCTATGTTCCTCCAGAGCTCCCACAGCAACATATCTGTAAGGAGGAGGAGGAGGTTCTCGCTGACCAGCAGCTCTGCGACCAGGAGAGGAACTCCAATCTGGACCAGGAGGAGCCAGAGCCTCCACAGATTAAAGAGGAAGAGGAGGATGAACTCTGCACCAGTCAGGACGGAGAGCAGCTTGAACTGAAGCAGGAGACTGATGCCTTCATGTTGATTCCTCCGTATGAAGAAAGTGACTATGGCGGTGACGATCAGACTTTGAACTTGAGTATTGATGAAACTCGGAGAGCGGCAGAGAAGCCTTTAAACTATGTTTCATTTAAAAGTTTTGTGGTATCTGAACCAAACAGTGACCATCAGCTCCTCTCTCACAACTCTCAAGTAGCTGACTGCACCTTAATGGTGACTCCTACTCATGAAGAGAGTGACCACAGTGAATCAGAACCAAAATGTGACCAGCTGCTCGCTAACAACTCCCATGTTACTGAGAGCCATGACCGGAGGGGAGACCCTACCATGTCAAAGATAAACTGCAGTACTTACACAGGTGAAAAGTCTTTCAAATGTGACACTTGTGGAAAGAATTTTAAGTATAAGTCATCATTGCAGACTCACCTGAGAAGCCACACAGATGAGAAACCATATTCTTGCAGCACATGTGGGAAAGGATTTGTTAAAATATCCCAGCTGGACACTCATGTAAGAATCCACACAGGTGAGAAGCCATATTCATGCAAAACATGTGGGAAAAGTTTCAGACTTAGCAGCTGCTTGTCAGTTCACATGAGAATCCACACAGGTGAGAAGCCGTACCTTTGCACCACGTGTGGAAGAGGTTTCAGGCTTAACACTTCATTGTTGGTCCATATGAGAACCCACACAGGTGAGAAGCCGTTTACTTGCAAAATATGTGGAAAAGACTTCCGCCGTAGCGATACCTTATCGGACCACATGAAAATCCACACAGGTGAGAAGCCGTACCTTTGCAAAGCATGTGGAAGGGATTTCAGCCGTAGTACTGAATTGTTGGTCCACATGAGAATCCACACAGGCGAGAAGCCGTACCTTTGCAAAATATGTGGGCGAGATTTCAGAACTAGCAGTGCCTTGTCGGCACACAGGAGAAGAGCCCACGCTGGTCAGAGACCGTACCTTTGCATGGTCTGCGGCATGACATACGCTACAGCCTCACATTTGGCAGTACATGCAAGATCACATACAGGAAAATAACCTTGTAGTTACAAAATATGTGGGAGACAGTTCAGTTCTAGTGGTTCTTCATCAAAACACACAAGAACTGGCTGAAGTGAGAACCCAAATAATTGCAGCACTCATGCAAAAAGTTTTACTCAAAAACATTCTTGAATATAACACCTGAGGATCAGTATACACATCAGAAACCATCGAGCTGAAATTCTTGTGTGACATGTTCACCAACTGAATGAGATTAATTTTTGCAGTAACTGCTCGTCTGTAATTTAATGTAAATTGTTTTCTGTAAGGATGACGCATCAGTAAATGTAAATTTACGTTCACAAGATTGTAATACTTATGTTTCTGTTACGACAGTATTTCTTGGAAACAATCATAATCTCCTAAATCTTTCTAAAAGGAAAAATGTTCGTTTCACAGTGAAAGTAGTGGTTGTTAAAGTACTAGTGTGATCTTGATGGTTGTTGTCTATTTATGAAGCTTCTCTGAATCACTTTAAGGTTGAAGTTTAACAAGAACTTAAAATCCATGTACCTCAAGTAGTATTTAATAGTTCTACATGAAGCCTCCTGCATTATCTTTGCAAGAAGTCAGATTTTACATTTGAGAGTGACTGACACATCACTATTTTATATTACTGTACAAGATGTTTTTTTCTGAATTTTTGCTAAGAATTTTGGCCAATTCTTTTGGCATTTTGCTTGATAAATGATTCAAGTTGGGGTAAAATATTCCAGAGAAAGATATTTGATATCTCATTCCCAGGCTGTCAAATACTGATGTGTCTGGAATAAGGCTCAACAATGAACTATCTTACCGACCTGTGATTGGCCAGATTCCCCTGTTAAGGGTTAGACTTTCTAAAGCCTGACAATAAAGTAAAGAGGAGGAGCAGAAGTCTAGTTTCCCCTCAGACCACTTGAATTTCACTATGTTTAAAGGTCATCGTGGAACTTTTGCCCAGTGACACTCTAAAAATACACTGTTTCGCTTAACTTTAATTGATCATGAAAATTGTTTCTGGTTCCAGCCGAAAGCCCTGTGCTGCAGTGATACCGTCAGCCCAGTAAAGGCAATGAGCTGTAATACATGCGAAATGATGTTTACTTGCAAAATGTGGAAAATGTTTCAGTCCAGTAACAAGATATATACTGTAACTTCATGGTTTGGCAATAAGTGCATCTTTGTATTTTCATATATTATACTATGTTTGAGCAACAGCATTTCTCAAAACAGTCACAGTCCTCTGTGCCTAAGGAATATTTGTTTTGCAATGGCTGTTAAAATAATGGTGTGAAGTGAATGACCAATTGTCATGTGGATACGTGCATTTGCCAAAACATAATAAATGTTAATTTTTCAAAAGACCTGCTTCATCGTGGTTTTTGTCAGTACTTCCTGTGTGTAATCACTTTAAAATAGCCACAACACAAGACCAAAAACTGAAAATAACATCACTTTTAGACTATTTAATATTAACATGTTTTAATTTTTTCCAACTTTTTTACCCCAAAACCTCTGTATGACAGTTATAGTTACAAAAGTTACTTTGACAGTTAAGATTTTCAAAAATACTTACAATAAGCATATAAAATAAGATGCATTGTTAAATAGATGAAACTGAGGTCCACCTTGATTATACGTTTAGTACAAATGTTCCATGCGTCAGTCAAATCAATCAAAATCAATTATGGAACTGCCATTCTGCATTGTGATTAGTTTAATGTTTCTTACTCGCAATATATTTTGCAAATACTAATTATTGACTTTTACATACCTAATATTTTGAATACAATGTGAATTAGACTGTTATTATCGCTTAAAATAATCTGAATGCTTCTCCCACAGCTGCATAGTTGCTTTTATGTAAAATCATTATTCATTTATCATCTTTATTTGTTAAAAAGAGGTGAAAATAGTACCAAAGCGATATACACCTCGACCTCGCTAGTGATATTAAACCCGCAAATTTTAAATAAAATGCCATCAGTTGAAGGCGGAACTACAAGCTGCCGCACTTCCACTGTCGGACCTTTATAGTGTGACACCAAGCGGAAGTAAACTAGCCGCCATTGTAACGTCCGGTCTGCCGAATCCAAAAACATAGAGAATAAGTAAACTGGTTGGTAGCAGAAGCAACGTTCGTGTGTTGAATCGGCTATAAGGTGATATTGTAGTCGTGGATCTGATTATTTCAGCTGTAATTAAACAACGATGTCTTCAGTTGAGAGTTTGAGAGAGTTTGTCAGTGAGCGACTAACAGCTGCTGCTGAAGAAATATTCACAGTTTTTAAACAAACTGTCGTCCAGTACGAGGAGGAGATCGACCGTCAGCGCAAACTGCTGGATATCGTTTGGAAACCTGAAATTGGGCTCCACAGGATAGGTGTGTAAAACTTAATTATTTTAATAATACACAATAGAGGTAGTCTTCGCTGGAGTTTCTGGTTAAAGAGGTTCAGTATAGGAATGTATTACTGCATGTTCACTGACCAAAAAATGATGATGATGTGATATTTATTGAGGGCTACGAAATAAACTATAACTAAAATACCTTATTTTAATGGTGTTTTCACAGATATGTTTCCTTTTTCAAAAAATTTTCGACCTGGTTCTGAGATTTAATCTGTGATTAATTGTTATGCTACATTTGTGACTGATATCAGAACAATTTTGACTGAAGATGGTGTTTTGAATTAGACCTTTGAAGGAAGAGCCTAGTTGTTTTCCTTTTTCTGTCCATGTGTCCCTGGGTTGCATGTCCTTTGTGCATCGTATTTGCCTTTATCTTTTATACATTTTTTAATGAAAACAAAACAAAACGGAGGAACTCAATTAACATATACTTCAAATTGTTTACATGTACACTTTGCTAATGTACTCATTTGCTGGCATGTCTGCCAAGGTTGTTGTAGTTAATTAAAACTAAGCTGAAATCCTAACTGAAAAAAAAAAACATTTTAGTCTACTGAAAAGAAAAAGGAAACTAATTGATATTGTATACTTACAAAACTTACTAAACTAATATACACACACAGTATGTATGTATACTGGAAATGTTTGCGATGTCGACATGACTGTGAATCAGCTACCTTCTCAAAATGTTGTTATATTTCGGCAGTAAAAAAAGACTAAAGCTGGGCAGTGGACCAAACCAATGTTAGGTATAATGAGGGGGAGCATGCAGTCATTCAAAACTTGTATGTATTGTTTTGTGTCTGTCATTAGCACGGGTGCTAATACTGAATTTCATTAACTAACACTGAGTAGTCATTGAGAAATGACAGTGGTAATATTTTAGGTTTTTGATCAAAATTATTGCTTGGGACAGTTCCATAATTCCTGAATATTTATAGGGACATGTCCCCATTGTCCTTACCCAATGCTGCATCCCTGGTATCATATCCTTTTGTTCTCTGTTCCTCCAGAGCTCCCACAGCAACATGTCTGTAAGGAGGAGGAGGTTCTTGCTGACCAGCAGCTCTGCAACCAGGAGAGGAATTCCAGTCTGGACCAAGAGGAGCCAGAGCCTCCACAAATTAAAGAGGAAGAGGAGGAACTCTGCATCAATCAGGAGGGAGAGCATCTTGAACTGAAGCAGGAAACTGATACCTTCATGGTGACTGTAACTTATGAAAAAAGTGACAACAGTGAAGATCAAACTTTATATTTGAATCCTGATAAAACTCAAAGTGCAGCAGAGAAAGAGTCTGTTGTCAACATACCAGTTAAAAGCTCTGTGGAACCAAACAGTGACCTGCAGCCGCTCTCCAACGACTGTCATGTAGCTGAGAGCCAAGATCAGACAGGGGACGAGCATGAAGACTCAGAATCAACTGGAAGTGCAGAGTCAAAACAGAACAATCAACAACACAAAAGCAAAAGTCACATTAACAATGTCTGTAACCCGACCAAATCAAAGACGGACTGTGATATGTTTACAGGTAAAAAGTCATTTAAGTGTGACACTTGTGGAAAAGATTTTAAGTCTAAGTCGGTGTTCCAGAGTCACCTGAGAATTCACACAGGTGAGAAGCCATATTCTTGCAGCTTCTGTGGAAAAAGAGTCAGAATGAAAGGAGAGTTGAAGGCTCATGTAAGAATCCACACAGGTGAGAAACCATATTTATGTAAAACATGTGGGAAAAGTTTCAGAATTAGCAATCACTTGTTGGCCCACAGGAGAACCCACACAGGGGAGAAGCCATTTACTTGCAAAATATGTGAAAGAGGTTTCAGCCATTGTGGCTCCTTGTCTGTCCACATGAGAACCCACACAGGTGAGAAGCCGTACATCTGCAAAACGTGTGGGAGAGATTACAGATTTAGTAATGACTTGGTAATCCATGTGAGAAAAGCCCACACTGGTGAGAAACCGTACCTTTGCAAAACATGTGGAAAAGATTTCAGCCGTAATCGTGAATTGACGGTCCACATGAGAACCCACACAGGTGAGAAGCCGTGCCTTTGCAAGATCTGTGGGAAAAGATTTGCTGTCTCGTCGACATTGTCAAAGCACATGAAAATGCACACTGTTGAGAAGCCAAACTATTGCAATTTCTGTGGGAAACAATGCCTCAATGCCACTCATTTGGCAGTCCATAAACAATCACACGCAAGCAAGTAGCCTCATATTTGCAAAATATGTGGGAGACAGTTCAGTTCTAGTGGTTCTTGGTCAAAACACACAAGAACTCACAGAAGTGAAGAGCCACATTATTGCAACACCTGTGGGAAAAGTTTTACTCAGATCATACTCTTGAAAAAACAACTCAGGATCAATATAGACAGGAGAAGCCATCGAGCCGAGAACTCCTGTAGAGACGCATTAACCATCGTAATGAAATACACTTTTGCAGTACACATCACTGTAATTAAATGTAAAATGTGTGCTATAGAAATTAGATCTGAATATCTTAATGTTCCAATCACAACCAAATGATGTTCCAAACACAAAGAAATGTGATAGTGGATTTCTCCTCTAAGACTGAGTTGCACCAACAAAGATGAATTCAATCAAGATTAAGGTTTGAAATGAGTGAATCCAGATTTAAAATTGAATGGAGCTCTGTTGCGCAATTACAAACTAATCTCTGTTTAGTTAACCCAAACAAAAAAATTGGAATAATCAGCATGGAGATGCTGTTTTTTTATTTTTTATTTTTTTTTACCCATATTCAAATAAATGATTAAATAAAAAAGAAAATGTGTGTTGTTGGTAATTAAATGAAGGAAAAGAAGAGACCCATCACAATAATCATTTCGGTTAAGTTTGACCCTTAACTTTCCTTGAGCCACTTGAATATTTTACTTAATTCATCTCAAAATATACTGTACAGCCATTTTCAACGTTAAACCCTTAAGTGTATGTTTTTAAAAATAATACTTGATCACATTTTAAGTTCGATTTGAGTTCAGAGTAAATAAAAAACGCACAACAAGTTTAAAGAGATTTAAATTTAATCTTTCTTCATTTTAAGCTGGTTTTCAAGTTTGTTGCAACATGATTTAAAGTTAAGCCATGGTTTTAAAATGAATCCTTGTTTGTGCAGCCCAGCTTAAATCCACTCAGAAATCATTGGGAATTTTAAAAAAAAAAATTTGATGCTTAATTATGTGTTTTGTTTTCTGTCCGTTTTAATGGACAAAGAAGCTGAACATGAGAAAACACCTAATACGACCTTTCTCAGCAAAACATGAGTTTGTTCTTTTTTTTTAAATGAATGTTTGACTCAATCAGTGAATAAAGTGATGCTTTAAAACATGGAATGTATGTTTTGTATTGTTTATCAAAGTTAAATGGAATTACACTGGAATTATACAACTTTTTTTGTTTTAACTTATTACGGAGTAAATGTTGATTGCACAGTGCATGTATGAAAGGGGCTTCAGGGACATATATTACACTGCTTTGTTTTTCTTCTTAAAGTAAGTGATGTAGGTACTGTTGTAGAACGCTCTTGTCATGCAAATAATATCTGGGTCATTTTATTAGCAATAAGAAATTCAAAGGTTTCTGAAGTAGTATTATGTTTCCATCTTGACATGGTAGCAGTGACTGCAGTGATTTTACCTTCATATTGCAGGAACAATTCTTGACTTCATTTTTGCTAAAGAGGTTGAAACTGTGGTCCACACTACAACACAGTAGGTGGCGGTAATGCACTTGAAAGCTTGTAGCCAGCCGTCAGAAAACAGAAGAAGAACAAGCGGCCGCATTTCACTGTCGGAACTTAACAGTGTGACACCAAGCGGAAGTAAACTGGTCTCATTGTAGCGTCCAGTCTGCAGAATCTTAAGAAGAAATAAGTAAACTGGTTAGTAGGTTAAACAACGTCCATGTGTTGAATTAGCTGCAAGATGATATTGTAGTCGTGGATCTGATTAATTCAGATGTAATTAAACAACGATGTCTTCAGTTGAGAGTTTGAGAGAGTTTGTCAGTGAGCGACTAACAGCTGCTGCTGAAGAAATATTCACAGTTTTTAAACAAACTATCGTCCAGTACGAGGAGGAGATCGACCGTCAGCGCAAACTGCTGGATATCGTTTGGAAACCTGAAATCGGCCTCCACAGGATAGGTGTGTAAATCTTCATTATTTTAATAATACACAATAGATGTAGTCTTTGCTGGAGTTTCTGGTAAAGAGGTTCAGCATAGGAATGTATTACTGCATGTTCACTGATCAAAATAATCTATTAAAATCGTGATGATGTGATATTTATTGAGGGCTACGAAACAAACATGTTTTCTTTCATCTGGAGAACAAAATTATTAGGTCAGGTCTACGCAGCACTACAGTACCTCATTATAATGCTGTTTTCACAGACATTTTTCCTTTTTAAAAAAAATGTAGACGTGGTTCTGGTTCTGAGATTTAATCTTTGACTTTAGTTGATTCTTAAGAAGAGCCTAGTTGTTGAACTTCTTAAATCTTGCTCTTAACAAATATCCCCCACACAAGAATAATAAGAATAAGAATAACAATAAAAAACTAAAACTAATACTGACACAAATAAACTTAAGCTAAAACTTTTTAAAACATTTATAAACTAGGGGCGGAGGTTTAGCTCGGTTGGTAGAGCATCCGTCCCATGTACTGAGGCTGTTAGTCCTCTGCAGCGGCCGCTGGTTCGACTCCCGCCCTCGGCCCCTTGCTGCGTGTCATCCCCCCTCTCTCTGCCCCATTTCCTGTCCACTCTTCAACTGTCCTATCTAATAATAAAGGCACAAAATGGCCAAAAAAAAAATAAAAAAAACATTTATAAACTATAAAAAGTAGCCTAACCTGAAATGAGCAAGCCTACTGTGGAGACTAACTGAAACTAACCTGAACTGAAAACTAAAATTAACACTGAAACAACAACAACAACAACAAAAAACTAATGATAAACGTAAAACTATACTATGACGGAAAAGAAAATCATGCAGACATCATGTCTGCATGATTTTCTTTTCCGTCATAGTATCATACAGGGGCGGATATTTGGTGCCACACTTGTTTGGGACAACAAACATGTCCCTGTCTGTTGTTGGAAAGCTTCAGAGAGACAGAGACAAAGAGCATCCCCACAAGAGTAGTTGCATGGTACAAGGGGAGAGGGAGAGGCGCTGTGCTGCTGTCAGAGGAGTGCTGACTGATATTCATGTATTAACTATTTCGGCAGTAAAAAAAACACTAAAGCTAGGAAGTGGACCAAACCAATGTTAGGTATAATGAGGGGGAGCATGTATTCTTTCAAAACTTGTATTATTGTTTTGTGTCTATCATTAGCATGGGTGCTAATACTGAAATACTGAGTAGTAACTGAGAAATTACAGTGGTTTGAGTTTTTGATCAAAATTATTGCTTGGGACAATTCTGTAATTCCTGAATACTGGTAGGGACATGTCCCCATTGTCCTTACTCAATTCTGCACCCCTGGTATCTTATCCTTTTGTTCTGTGTTCATCCAGAGCTCCCACAGCAACATGTCTGTAAGGAGGAGGAGGTTCTCGCTGACCAGCAGCTCTGCAACCAGGAGAGGAACTCTAGTCTGGACGAAGAGGATCCAGAGCCTCCACAGATTAAAGAGGAAGAGGAGGAACTCTGCATCAATCAGGAGGGAGAGCAGCTTGAACTGAAGCAAGAAACTGATACCTTCATGTTGACTGTAACTTGTGAAAAAAGTGGCCACAGTGAAGATCAAACTTTATATTTGAATCCTGATAAAACTCAAAGTGCAGCAGAGAAAGAGTCTGTAGTCAACAAACCAGTTAAAAGCTCTGTGGAACCAAACAGTGACCTGCAGCTGCTCTCCAACAACTGTCATGTAGCTGAGAGCCAAGATCAGACAGGAGACGAGCATGGAGACTCAGAATCAACTGGAAGTGCAGAGTCAGAGCAAAACAGTCAACAACACAAAAGCAAAAGTCATATTAATAATGTTTGTAACCCTGCCATGTCAAAGATAGACTGTAATACTACTTCAGGTAAAAAGTCTTTTAAATGTGACACTTGTGGAAAAGATTTTAAGTGTAAGTCACTGCTGCAGAGTCACCTGAGAATTCACACAGGTGAGAAGCCATATTCATGCAGCATCTGTGGAAAAAGAGTCCGAATGAAAGGAGAATTGAAGGCTCATGTAAGAATCCACACAGGTGAGAAACCATATTTATGTAAAACATGTGGGAAAAGTTTCAGACTTAGCAATCACTTGTTGGCCCACAGGAGAACCCACACAGGTGAGAAACCATTTACTTGCAAAACATGTGGAAAAGGTTTCACCCATTGTGGTTCTTTGTCCGCCCACATGAGAACCCATGCGGGTGAGAAGCCGTACCCATGCAAGATCTGTGGGAAAAGATTTACTGTCTCGTCAGCATTGACAAAGCACATGAAAATGCACACTGTTGAGAAGCCAAACTATTGCAATTTCTGCGGGAAAAAATGCCTTAATGCCACTCATCTGGCAGTCCATAAACAATCACACGCAAGCAAGTAGCCTCATATTTGCAAAATATGTGGGAGACAGTTTGGTTCTAGTGGTTCTTGGTCAAAACACACAAGAACTCTTAGAAATACACATCCAATTCATCTAAAAAATACGGCTATTTTAAAAGTTTCACCTCCTCAAGTGTATGTTTTGAAGGATAATACTGGATCACATTTTAAATTTGAGTTTGAAGTTTTGATACAACAAAATTCAATTCAGTTTTTAATTGGAAAAATGTAACAATTTGTAAAAATGACGGGTTTAAAGAGAGGTTTAAATTTAATCTTTCACTTAATTTCATTTAAGCCAGTTTTAAAGTTTGGTGCAACATGGTTTAATTGGGTTTAAAAAGTAATCCTTGTTTGTGCAGGCCAGCCTAAATGCACTGAATAAAGTGATGCTGAAATATACAACTTGTTTGCTTTAACTTATTATGGGGTAAATGTTGATTGCACTGTGTTATTTAAGGGATAGATTGCATGTGTGAAAGGGGTTTTAGGGACATATATTACATTGCTTTGCTTTTCTTCTGAAAGTAAGTGATGGAGATACTGTTGCACAACACTCTTGTCATGGGAATAACATCTGGGTCACTTTCTAAGCTATAAGAAGTACAGAGGTTTCTGAAGTAGTATTATGTTCCCATCGTGTCATGGTAACACTGACTGCAGTTAAGTATGATTGGACCATTATGCTGCAGGAACAATTCTTGATTTCACTTTTAATCCTAAATGAAAAAGCCATTTAACGTTTAAAGGGTAACTGATACTTTTCAGCCTGGACCCAGTGACTAATGGGAACAACAATTTTTGAAATTGGTCCAATATTGAGGGAGAGCACTGCAGCTGTCATTTGCAAAATGAGCTGCATTGTAATCCTTATGGACAAATAAGCATCATCAATATATGTCCACTAAATGTGCCTGTTTTTCTACTGACAGGCTCAGATTGTCTTTAGAAGTGTCTGACAATTACATTTAAAAAAAACTTTATTGAATATGAAAGTGCAGACATCAAATGTAAATGCAAATATACATAAAATGGACATTGTAGAGATATTAAATATTCAGAATGCGATTGTGCATATGTCAGTTAAATAAAATGTTAAATAAAAGTAACTTGTTACAAATTACATATTTTTCTCATCAAATGTATCAAAATAAAATATTAGTATAAGTAAATGTATCAAATAAAAATGGAGGCAATTTGTAATTTAACAATACAGAAATCCATTCTATACAAACTAATATTATCACACTTTTGGCATTTAGTAGCTTCAATGTGTCTGACCTTAAAGGAGCTATATGTAAGAATTTTAGTTTAAAACAATCAAAACCCATGTACTCTTGTGTAAAATTAGCAATAATATGAGAAAAATAACAGTTATGACGTTATGTCAGAGACATCTGTGTTGTCAGTCTGGGCTCCGGTCTCGGTGGCTGTGTTCAGTTTTAGAATAAAATGACATTAAATGTGGAAAATATAATTAAAAACTTGGTTTTAAAAAAAAGCATTCTAATATGGAGTCTGGTCCACAGGCTATTATAATCAATACAAGCTTTATTGCTGGGGTTTAAGAAAATATTAAATAAAATATTTTAAATGCACAAACACATAAGAGATAATGTACAATGGTTGATGCAAAATAAATTAATAATTTGACCCAATCTATTAATTTTTAAGAAATTTGTATAGATTAAAAAAATATTTTATTGATCCTCCAGAATCTATGGTCAGAACTGCTTTCACTGAAAGAGCTTTTTCTTACTAGCAACAGTGTTTTATATATAGAAATGTTTTGCTATACAGAAATTATACTGCTATAATTGACCACTCAGAATTTATTAGCTATATAATGAAAGCTCTTTATGTATTTTGTGACAAATTACATCGTATTTCATTGCAAAATAAGTAATTATAATGAAAAATGATACATCAAAAAGAAAAAACATATTTTAAATGTATTTAAAAGTACTGATTATCTGTCAAAATGTTTGACATGTGCAATTTGGTGAATGCAGAATTGTAAAGGAAAAAATAAAATAAAATAAAATAAGTCAAGCCACGCCCCCTGTCCTACAGACACTTCCGTGTTTTCACGGCTGCAGCCTCCGCTCAGCTCCATCGTTACAAACAGGAACTCGTGTTTCCATCCGGGTTCGTCTTGTGAGAATCAGCTGATCGTGACCAGGAAAAGCGCTGAGCTCTGCCGTTCCGTCCTGTCTGACAACAACGAGTCCATTCATAGTTTTAGTAATAAAAAAAAGTGCAGAAATGTCCACAAACCCTCCCAAGTTGAAGACTGTGATCGCTGCCAATGAAAGGTGAGTAACAGTAAAACGAGCCGATCGTCAGTGAGACAGAAAACGTGTGTGTAGTTTGCTCTGTCTGATACTGCATCTCTTAATTTGTTTACAGGCTGCAAAACTTGAAAAACACTTTTGAGTCCAAGTATGGAGAATCTCCTCTCTTCTATGCATACGCACCCGGAAGGGTAAATCTAATAGGTAATTTAATTTAATGTAATTTACGGTTTATTAGTCAGAGGACTGTCAGTGTTTGACTGATGTTGCTTTATTAGCCCCAGATACAATTACATCATGAAAACAAATGTTATATTTTATTCAAAAAAGTGAAGAAAAATGTTTTCCCCGTTCATTTTATTGTTTGCTACAAGTGGCAGATACCAATATTTATACTAGGAGCAAAATATGTAACCTTACTTTTACCACTTGTGAATCTGTCACCACTAAATTATTTGCCAAACATGAGGTATTTCTTTTTGTGCATGGTAGTATATCATTCTTTATTTTAAAACTGTAATACATCTAATAATCCCCATTTCACTAAATGTATCTGTAATCTGAATAAATCTTTTTTTATTATTTGTAACTGTAATGGAATACAGTTACCTTTTTATGTAGCCAGATTACATGATCCCTGTTACATGTAATCTGTTACTCCCCAAACCTGGTTAATTATGTGAGGGATTACTGCGTGCATGAGATGCAAATATTGCATCCATTTTTTAAGTATCGATCATATTAACGCCACTATTGATACTCAAATCATGACTTATCTGTTGTATCGATACTTTGGGGATTACTCCACCCACCCCTGTTATTTGCTGTAAAATAGTTGCTAGATTAATGGCTTCTACTAAGAAGATAAATTACAGGATTAATATATATACTGTTTCTCCTAAGAAGAAAAATAAAGTGTAATAAATATAAAATAAGTCTGATTTAATGGAGAGAAAATAATCTAATTTAAGGATGTTGATTTTCAGCTATTTGCAGGTTTACTTCACAAATACAGGCACTAGTGCACCAACGTCAGTTAAATGTTTTAGTCTCAGTTACAGTAGAATCATTTTCACGTCTTTATTCAAAATGTTCTCGTATTGAACAGGAGAACATATCGATTACTGTGGCTATTCTGTTCTTCCGATGGCTATTGAACCAAATATCCTCGCAGCCGTCTCAGTGAACAACTCAGGGACCATCACACTGGCCAACGCAAATCCTCAATACAAGTAAGACCCTGAATATACGGTGTTCTTTCTGGGGACTTTATTGATTGTGTATTTTCATGATGAATTATATGTTTTTCTAATGTGGTCAGAATGTTTTTCTCCTCAATATGCCATAAAAGTATTATGTTTTTTTGCCTGACGATTCTTTTATGGTAGATTTTTGAACACATGAATCATATTTACAGGCTTTATCATATTTATTGTGCTTAAAGTATTTTATGTTTTTCATTTCTGGTTTACTATTTTGTAGTCACATGACCCTTGGACCTATACTTGTACAGTAAGCAGAGGCAGACAGATGTATCGGTTGGCCAAGTTTTATTACAAATTTTGTTTTTATAGCACCTTTCAGAACATAGTTAGAAAGTGCTTCACAACAGCAAAAAAGAGAATCCAAGAAACTGACAATAAAATAACAATAAAATAGATAGAATATCAGCTGCTGTATCGCTATGAGAATTTTTTACTACCCAACATCTGTATCATCATTGGCCCCAAAAGTCCAGCATTGTGTTTGTGTAATTAATCCAGGAGCTTAAAATGCATGTGCAGTATTGTCATCTGTTTGTCACTTTGCAGGGATTTCTCAGTGTCGTGTTCAGGGGACATCGCCATCGACAGAGAGAATCCAAAGTGGCATTATTATTTTCTCTGTGGCGTTAAAGGTATTCAGGTAAAATGTGCATTTTGTTCACCATAATTCTTCATTCATCAATACTGCAGTAAAATTAGTTAGCCAGTTAGTTCGTTATACGGAATTAGTCTGTGTAATTTTTTACAGGAGAAGTTTGGGATTGCTCCTTTAGCAGGGATGTCATGTGTCGTCGATGGGACCATTCCTCCGAGCTCCGGCCTGTCCAGCTCTAGTGCCTTAGTTTGTTGTGCCGGACTCGTGACGATGGAGGCAAATCAAAAGTCTCTCTCCAAGGTAAAATACTTTACAAGATAAGAATTTAATTTCAAAACTCTGTGTATACTCACGCAGGAAAAAGTGCTCTATACATTTCTGCAAGTAAAATTCAAAAACTAGATCTTTAAAACTAAGCCATAATGTGCCTTAGTGTCATGTCAGGAGCTAGTAAAAGAGAGTATTTGTCATTATGAAACTGTCTTTTTAGTCCTTTGCTTGTTATAATCCTCGAGGTGTCGCTGGCTGAGATATGTGCCAAATGTGAGCGCTACATTGGCACAGAGGGAGGGGGCATGGACCAGTCCATCTCATTCCTGGCAGAGAGAGGAACTGTAAGTAGCTTTTCCTTTCAGTATGTAATGTCAAACAAGTTCATCATTTGTTCATCCGTGCTTTTTCTTTTTTCTCTGTCAGGCAAAGCTGATCGAGTTCCAGCCTCTGCGGGCCACTGATGTCAAGCTCCCGGATGGAGCCGTGTTTGTGATCTCCAACTGCTGTGTGGAGATGAACAAAGCTGCTTCGTCTCACTTCAACATCCGCGTGGTGGAGTGTCGAATCGCCACAAAGGTACGATGATCCTGTTGTGATTCTAGCGAGGGGGACAAAAGATGATTTACAGAACAGGAAAAATACTTCAAAACATTTTATGATACAAGTTTATTATCATGTTGTGAAATGTTCAATATTTTTAAAGGGACATTTCATCCCAAAATCAAAAATACATATTTTTCCTCTGTCTGTAGTGCTGTTTATCCAGTTGCAGAGTTTTGGAGATATGTTCCTTAGTGATGTCTGACTTCTTTTGAATATAATGGAACGAGATGGCACACTGCTTGTTGTTACAACTTAACCTCATTAATGTTTACATCTTGTGTTGTCACAAGCACGAACCTCTCGTCCATGAGTAGATGCACGCTTCCTTTTGCATGGTGATACAGTTGGCGAAGAAAATAGTTCATACATGAAACTCTTGACAGCAAGGTCTGAGGATTATGTATTCTTTGACAGTTTGAGCACCACATCTCTATGGTTGATATCTCTAAAACTCTGCAACTCACACCAAAACTATATAGATGAATAAAAAGCACAACAGGTAAAATCATCCCTTTAAAATTATGTGGTTGTCCCTTCGTTCCACTTCACATTACATTTACATCTATGATGGGAGTCTTGTCACTTTATTTTAAGGGTTCACAAGCCAAAAAGATTTAAATCTTATTACAAGAACCTGTAAACATAAATATTTTGTCCATGAACGTTATTTAACATTAGTTCTCTCCCAGAGTGGAAAGAACCGTGTAAACTGAGTACCACAATAGAAATGTTCCCAGACATATCATCATGGAACTTGAGCATCATTTGGCATGAATGCAAATGTCTCATAGACTTACTGAGACTATTCCCCTGTTCATGTGGTGTCGGAATAATGAGAAAAACAAGTTCCCGACTGGGAAAACTCACATGAATACCCCGTCAAGTCGGAACAACAACTTTGAAAGTCAGTGAAAAGTTTGATACCTGCAAATTGCATGTCAACTTTTTGCTCACATGGAATCTCTAACATGGTATTTGGTTGTAACCGGTAGTTGCTGTCCACATAGAGAAACCTAGACTAGTTACAAAAGGTATTTATTGGCTGTAACCCTGATAACAAGTCAGGCAAAGCAATATTTTAGTGGTTTAAGGGACTGCAATGATGCATCATCCATGTTGTTTCCACATTACAAATTAAAAGCTCATGAACACATTGTTGTCAGAATAACGACCACCTGAGGATCACGTGAATGCAGCATGTGTCTTCCCATCATGCACCGCTGAACAGGAGATTGCGTTGTTCCCTTATGATAGACTTTCATCTTCAATGAATGTGTATAAATATCAATA
>JAJHUR010109307.1:0-25187 GCA_027495735.1 Lutjanus campechanus | reverse complement strand
TAATCTGTGGAGAGATAAAGAATTGGTTGTCACTTTGACTTTTATTTTGTTAGTTTTCGTCATATTGTTGGGGAAAAATCTTACAGTCTCTCATTGAATCCAGTGGGTAACACTGATTACTGATATCAGCCTGATGTCACTCAGTCTACTAAGTCACAAGGGACCCCCACACCTCCCCAGCAAAACTGAGCATAAAAATCCTTCTTAAACTAATGTTTCCAACATTTAAGGACCCCTTAAAATGAAGCAATGTCCACTTGTGACCCCCATCATATGCTGCAAACGTCAGTGAGTTGTGTTCAGTTCCTCCTCAGAGTGGTTTTATCTGCTCACGTTTTTTTTATTTGAATAGTTTTTACAGACACAAATAGATCAAATTCGGATAAAACAGAAATCAGGGGGGAAAAAAACATTCAAATTAAGTTTTTTGCTCTTTGTTACCTAACTGTCTTGCGCCCACTCCGATTCATCTTGTGTCCCCTTACAAGGGTCCTGACCCCAGGTTGAGGACTGCAGTTTTAACCACATGTCAACTACATTTAGAGAAGATTAACTTTTTTTTTCCATGCGAGGCTACAAAGCGGCCTCATTATGCAGCTCTACTTTTTAAACATATGGACCGTTTGAGTCTGAGAAGCTGCTGATTCAGAGCTGCTCAGCTTGTGATCACACTCGTCTTCTCCACAAGTGACCACACACACACACACACACACACACACACACACATACACACACAGGCCACTTATCAGCCTGCTTGATTTTGTCATGCATATTTATTATGATGCATGTCCTGCTTGCTCAGACACCTTCCATACATTAAAACGTGTATCATAATTTACGGTGCGTGTGGGCGTGTGGCATGTCACACACATGCGCTTGTGTGTGTGCGTACACTGTACGTGTGCTTCACTTTCATACAGTTTTACTTTTGAGTTATTGTGCTGTGTCTTTTGTTGCTCGTGCGCTCTCTGAATTTTCATGCAGCATAAACTTCACATACATCAACTCATGTGGACGTATGAGGTTTTTGTAGCTCATTTATACTCCTGATGCTTATTGGGTTATCAAGTTTGTTGTTTAAAAAATACATAAGAGTTCTGCTGCATTAGTGCCATTCATTTTGATAAAATGCAAAATGCTCAGCTCAGATATGAGGCGTCATAAAATCACTGCAGCCAGTGACTCTTTAAAATAACTTATTGTGAGAGTTTTAAGTTATACAATTCTAATGAGCTTCCTGTTTGCATTTGTTTTGTCATATTAGATACACAAGTTCTACACATATTCAGTTTGGACTCCATATTACGTTAAGTTCATAATGATCGAAAGACGTTTATACTTGGTAAAAAGCTAATCATGAAAACTTGACCTATACAAATGAAGATGATTAACTTTACGGTGTTCATTTTAAAAGCTTTGAAATACGCTGTAAAGGAAGGTCAAGTTTAAGGCTGCATGTATGTTTTACAGGCTTCAGTGAGTGTGATACAAAACTTCACATGACCTCCAACCATTCTCTATATATCCATACTCATAAATAAAGTTGTTTTTCTCAATAAATTCATTTCACTCTTTTTAAAAATCATTATTATTTCTGTAGTACTTTGAACTGTGGAGAGTTCCTCACTTTACATGAACAGCGATATAGTAGTGCTATAAGCTTACTGAGCTTCCGAACAGTATGAGCTCATGTGCTCACATGACTCTTTAATCACAGCTTACTTCTTTAATGCAACCATCTGTTCAACAGATCTTTACTCTTTGGAAAAACACACAAAATGACGCATCAGATCAGAGTCAAATGCAACGTGATGATGTGTTGAATCCTGAATAGAAAGATGCCTATAATCAGATTTACCTGAAATTCAAACTTGAGTGAATACATCCATTTATGACCATAGACACCATGTAAACTCTGATGCTACTTGAGTTTGACCCGTTGCACACCATCGACAACGCTGAGGTCATGGCCCTGGTGATTTTTCTGTGAATTTGTGGGAGTTTAATTCAATGGTTGCCCACATATTTTGCTCATGTTCCAGCTTTTTAAAGGTATAATATGTAACATTCTGCATTAAAATGTCTAAAAACAACTGGACCTATGATATATATTTCGTTGAGTTGTGTATATAATTATAGTATCCCAAATGTTTAGTTTATTCAGATAAGATACTTAGGAATATACTTTCAGATTCTATCTTAACCTCAGTAAATTTACTTATAGTATTATGTAAACAAGAAAAACAAGCGAACAAACAAAAACTTAAGGTACACATTTTCACCATCGACCTTATAATATGTAACATTTACGCATCAAAATACTGTAATGCTAGGCATACATTATATGTTTTGTTGAGTTCTACAGTTACATTGTCCCAAATGTTTCCAACAATGTTCAAAGCCAAAGAAAAACAGAATTTTATCAAAGTTAATAGTGTGTTTGAATTGGTTGCCTCTCAATAGCATCCAGGGCAAGACAGACTTTGTCAGAGAGTGAGGAGGAAAGTCAACAAACATTACTAACATAACTTTAATAAAATTTTAGGGATACATGGATACGTATTGTATTTTTGCCGATATCCAACATGCTGATATTTTCCGACTCATTTTGGCCGATTGACACAGCTGATACTGATAGATGCACATATTTTTTTCCCCCACATGCTTGCAGAGAGCATCAAGTCTCGCTTGTAGTTGAATTAACATATTATTATGTCCACTGTGAGAAACCCCTAGCAGCGGAAAAAGCCTTAAATGTGACTCTTTGACCAAATAAATTAAAATAGAAGGGACTTAGTTTTTCACCACCTCACCTCATGACAGAAACTAGTCATAATTTCTTCGGTTTGTTGGGTGAACATGATTCTGCTGAGAGAGTTTGGACCTGTGACGTCAGTATTTCTAAAATCTCTGCTGCGGCCCTGACATTTCTGTCACATCATGAAATAAATAGGGTGTTTGTCACAGCTGCCAATCAGGAATATTTAAGCTCAAATACTACAAGGAAGGTAAGGAATGTAAATAGAAGAAACACAGCGTCTGATATCAAGTTGTCAGACACACACTTCTGAAGGGTGGATGCAGAATCACACACACACACACACACACACACAGACACACTTGCCACACACAGAACTACCTGGCTGATTTAGTGCCTTCAGCGACTCAGGTTGAGGGCAGCACTGGCAGTCCAAGCCCATGGAATCCCTTGGTAAAGAGGATGCTAATCGTAGCTTCTTGTGCCTGAGCATGTCTTCCTGGGCCAAATGAGATTAGAGGGAGTGGGATATGGCGAAGCGACGTGCGTGGGGTTCTGGAGGTGAAAGGTAAAGGCACTTATCAGGAGGGTTCCCCTCGGGGTCCTCGACGGCTGACTCAATCAAAACCCTGCACGCACTTCTCACTGGATTAGACTAATCAGGAAGGAGCAGGGGATGTATAGACCACTTATCTGAAAAAAAAACATTGGGCTCTCTTTCCCTTTGAAAAGACCCTACAGAAATGTTTGTTAATTTTATTTATTACAGGATGCTTGTCGATGTGGCAATCTTCCATGGAATCATTAAAAAGGGCTCTTCCACTCACTGAAGGCACGCACTGTTTACATGCTACAAAGATAGAGGAGCCTTTGATGTTCCAAATTTCCCCCCGTTCACTCATTGTCATTATTATTTATATATTTACTTAGATTTTTTCTTAATTTATTTTCTCCATTTGTGTTTCTCTTGCCACAACAGATCAGACTGATGGAAGGTAGTCAACATAACAAAGACCCTGAAAGGTATATGAATATTTATTACCGGGACGACTTCAGAGCCAGACAGGCCGTTAGCAGTCAAAGGAATAGTGAGAAGATAACAGCAATTTTCACACTTATGATTACCTTCAAATTAATCTCTATTTCTTGAAGGGATGTGGGATAGTTGACTAGCATATCTTTCATTTCTCGATTAAAAAAGTTATTTAATCCAAGTTTCAGCTACTTGTTTGACAAAATAATCCAAAAACAATTGTAAATTTTAATGGGAACGCATGTAGAGAAGGGTAAAACACTGGGGAAAAAAACGATCAGGGGAATGAAAATCTCAAGTGTTTTGCAGCACCTCAAACTATTATTGAAGTGAGACCTTTTTCATTTATCAGTTATGATTCCAGGTGTCTGTGTTTGAAAGTGACTCTGTGTAAATTCCTCCTCTTACAAGTGAAAAGTGGAATTCATGAGCTAAAAAGCTCCTTTCTTTCTCAATTCAAAAAACTCTTACTCAACTTAACTTGGTCTGCTATGATCAGTAGTGAATGGCAGTTAATTTTAGCAGATACTAGCAAAAAAAAATTAGACAGAAACTGCTGTGTAGGTTATATTACTGAGTCACTTCACTGATTGTATGACTCTTACCTACTTGTGCTACTATTAGCCTGTTCATACATTATACAGTATATATCAGTTTGGAAAATAATCACAAAATCTAATTTATTGATTTGTATACTTGGACACGAATTGTCAATTTTTTTCGGGTAGTGAGAACGACTTTCAAACTAATGAGGATGTAGAACTTAGATTCTCAAACTGTGGTACGTGTGCTACTGGTGATACGCAAGCTCCCGCTACTGGTAGGCAACAGAGCATCAGAGATATTGTTTTTAAATGAAATAAATTAATATAAAACAAAATACAACCAAAATACCACAACATTTCCAAAGGATATATATATAATATGGGATCACTGAAATGTAATTGGAAAAAAGTTTTGTCTTTCCTGTATTTTTGTTACAATAACAGCCAACTACATAGTCACGATCACAAATGCAGCACGCGCATACATCATCCATGATTACCAGTAGCTATGAGATAAACTGTGATGGCAAGATAATAAGCATAGGTAAAATGAAAAGACTGAAACTTATGCAATTATGGATCCAAATGAGAACCATTATGAAGAAAAGTGCAGATCAGGAGGAGAATAATTTGTGCAGCCATGTTGAAAATGTAGTGGACCAAAGTGCTAGTGTCAACTTAAGAAGCGGCAGTGAAGTGTCCAGCACCTGCTGGAGCCAAACAGCGCGAAAGGATAAGGTGGTACTTGGAGGAGTCAGTGTTTTCCGAGGTGGTGCATGGTGTAAAAAGTTTGATTAACACTGACGTAGAATGGAGTATAAAGAGTGAGAAAGTCCACACAGGGAGAAGCTTGTGGATGGATGGACAGGTCAAAGACAGGACTTTCACTCTCAAGACCAAAGTTTGGTTCCTTTAAGGTGCCAGTGTAAGTAGTTATTTTAACTCAAACCGTGATCTTGGTTTTGATGCCTAAACGTAACCAACCTGCAACCATCACCTGAAATATTTCTCATGAAGATTTACTTTCAAAGTTTAACTGGATGTTGCATATTTATTATTTCTAACTTAACCGCAGAAGGAGACCGACGGTGGATAATACAACAAAGCTGGGCATGTTAATACAGGAGTCTATGGGGACTGACTCGCTTTATGAACCAGCCTAAAGTGGCCATTCAAGGAATTTTTTAGCACTTCATTTTTGAGCTCTGGATGTAAATGAATCTATAGATTAAATTTTTGTGACTATTTCACAAACTGCTGTGAGACTGTGTCATATACAACAGTATATATTAGCATTTAGCATCTTGTAATTTCTGTCTGTGGCCTAAGTGGTAACTGTTTAGCAGTCTCGCCCTAAAGTATTTTAACAGTTTTAAGCTTCTTGAATGTGAATATTTTCTGGTATCTTTGGTCCTCTGATGGTATCCTGAATACCTTTGTGCTTTTTTGAAAATTTGAGGACATCACTTTGGGTTTTAGGAAACACTGATCAACATTTTTCTGCATTTTCTTACCTTTTATAGACCAAACAACTAATCAATTAATCAAGAAAATAATCAATAGATTAATTACCAATGAAAATTGATAGTTCATGCCCTATTTAGTCCTCATTTATCATTGATTTTAGTATTAACAGTTCACTGAGTCTTTTATTCCCTGTCTGAAATTAGGTATAATCACAGCTAATTTGCCACCATAAACAAGTTTTGAGGGACATAAATGTTGTTTATTAACAATCTGTTGTTTATGAAACAATCACAGTATTCATAAACGTGTTTATGGTTTTGTTTAGGCTCTCACAGTAGCTGGTTACAATTAGGAGAAGATCACAGTTTTGAGTTAATAGAGAAAAAGTCTGCAGCAACTACACGCAAGACACAACATGTCTATTAACGTTTAACTGAAACCACAATCTTGAAACATTAATGTAGCTCCACATACACTAAATATTTCCCCTCAATAATCCACACAGCAATTATGTGCCACCACAATGTTATTAGGCTGACAATTTAATAATATATAAAGGGTTGTTTTTTTAACATTGAACATTTTCCTGCGTGTGAATTGCATGATGCTGCAGCAGAATATTAAACATTATAATCCACAGATAAATGGAACTGTTGTCATTTGTACCGGCCACGCTACTGTACATGCTCTGATGTGGAACTTTGTGTTTGTCCTTGTCCATTTATGCTTAAAGTCCCAATGAATACAAGTTGTCAAGGCCTGACACACCCTGAACTGAGCAGTTGCCTTGTCTGATGAAACCAAAGGAGCGGCCTTGAGTGCCTCGCGGCCGTGCTTTATGATCACATGACTGTTCTTAAATTGTTCATTGAAATTTCTTAAATATATTAGGAGTGAATTTGCATGCCATTTAGATAATTAGCAGGAAACCTTGTAGGCGAGCGGTATGATAATCTTTGGGTTCGCTGTATTGATTTACCTTGGCTCGGGAAAAAGACTCTGAATGAGAGGTGCTCCCTTCACTCTCCATTCAGCCTATAGTAACACAAAATGGTGTGCACTGTACAACACTGTTATCACCACAAAGCAGTACAGTGTTGATTATGCCAACTAATTACGCCAGCAAATACTTGAGGAAGCGCAGAGCGGCAGATGAATAAGATATCAGCCTTGTAGAGAGGCTTGATTCGCTGTATTGTTGAATAATGTAACATTCAGGTGCCTCCCAGTACCTGACATGATAGTGAGCTTCATACAAGATGCTTGGTTAATTTCACATTGTTTCAGTTGTGACATTGTTTTTAGAGGCCACATCATCCCATCGCAGCCTTCAAAGCTTACATCACGCGTCATGTTGAATGTGACCTATACTGTGCGTGACTGAGAAGGCCGGGAGAGACACATAATTATCTTCAGCTCTCTCAGACGTGAATGGATGCTGTTGTGCTGCAGCCCTGAAGACGCTGCGTGATTCAGACAATCTGTTTCCACGGAATATTCATGAAACTCTTCATTCAGTTAATTCACATCAGTTTTAGTTTAGTTGACTCAGGTAAGATACTTAGCACACTGAACAAAGAGAACTGTTGGACCAACTTTAAAAAATGACTTCAGTTAGAAACACAGAAATGAGTTAAGTTTTCTCAAACCAAGTTGACAAGTATGATGACCACAACTGCTTTAAGTTAGATGTACTTAATCATTTGATTACTTTCAAATTAACAGTTTACATTAATGCAACTTAAATTTAAGGCAGGTCAACTTAAGTTTCCACTTTTCCAACTTTATTTGCTTGGGGGTGGGGGTAAGAATACTTATTAACAACAGAATAGTCATTGTCTCTAAATAACATTTAATAGATAGGGTCCTTTCTTATGTAACAAAACACAAAAATACAAGTGTCCAAATAACTCTAAATGAAGTCTTTCCACCTCTGAATATGTTCCCCATAGACCCTTTTTCTGTAGGTGTACATTATGATGTTTTTTTTCCCCCCACACACATGGGTTGTGAATCGGCACTGCCGCCCCACATGAGGATCAAGGAAGAGTGAGTGAGAGGGTGTGCAGGGTTTAAATAGGGACTGAACAGGTGAAATCAATCAGGTAAATGAGGTGTGAACAAAGGGGTGAAAAGAACCAATCAGTGCTGCGGAAAGGGTAGGAAAAGAAGTGAGGTGAGGTGGAAGTACCACAAGAATAGAGAGCCGGAGTCACACTCCTTCCGGTGGACCACCATGGGACCTAAGTTTGCAAAAAATGTGAACTGCCGTCTACAGTGAGAGACAAATTATCTTTCAGTTCCATTTGAGTTGTGCCACGAATTACACATAAAATGTTTGTCAATTTAAAAGATCATTTTTCAAGGCAAAACAGTCACAGTTTGTCGTAAAACTGTGTAAGATTACACACCCAGAAGTCGTGTAAGTGACATTGTGACTTTCTCCCTCCAAAAGCTAACGCTAGCCACCGAAGCTACGACGCCTGTGTGTTTTCATTCCGGGATGTAGTCCCACAACAGCGGGTCTTACTTGTTCTTTCTCTTCACGCCTGATAAAAGGAACAGGAGTTACTTGATAAAACACTTCAGGTAAGATAACGTTACAAGAGGTGGTGGGATTGGTGTTTGTGATATATATTGGGCTTGCACAAAGGATATTTGCATCTTATTCTGTGTTTTTTGAAATCTGACAAACAACATCTGTTTAATTCATGGCACAGTTCAAATGGAATAAAAAAAATAATTTGTCTCCTATCTCTTGACAGTTCATTTTTTTTCCAAATTTAGGTCCCATGGGGCGCACCAGACGGGGTGTGACCTAGGCACTCTGTAGTCATTCTCCCTTGATAACACTTAATAAATATGGTACATTTTTATGTAACAAAACACAAAACTGTTAAGTGTTAAAAGTGTCCAAACAACTCGAAATTGAGCCGTTCTAACTCAGAAAATGTTCCCCATTCTAAAGTGAGGTGTTGCTCATAACTAATTCACAAGTAGTTTGACACTAATAACCTACTGGTTCCTCCTCTTCTTCACACCTAAAGTAAATCCACTGTAGAACACAACTCGTGCAATTAACAGACCCCACTCTGTTGTAAAGGGTTGAATATTAAGCATATTAATTAATTATTTATGTACAACAACTTCCTTACTTAATGTCAATAAGCAGTAATTAGGAGGTTATACATTAAAATGACTAATAACGTGCCATTATGCTACTTATAGCCCAGTGGTAAACATGTGTACCTGAACATCAAGTATTTAAGAACAATTTATTTTGAAATTAGAATGTTGTTTTTTTATTTCTGAAGTTGTTGCTGGTAATAGTCAACATGTTTCCCCTTTAAATAAAGCAGAACTCATCTGGGGCGATCACTGACAAATCCAGTATGTCACTTGCATTGCTGAAACACATAATTGCAGCATGGTCTGTCAAAACAAGATCAGCAGTGTCCTAAATGCTGTGTGTGACAAATGGATGAACAAAAATATTCAGCGTACATGCCGCAATTTGAAGAATCAGTGTAAAGGCTGAGTATTTCAGAGTGATGTGATGAGATGCAGCGTTGGTTTCTCCAGTATACCTGCACCATGCATCGTGCTCTAGTGAGCGTAGTAGGTGAACAGATGAAGAGGAAACAAATGAATTGTAAATGCACACAAAACAAAGAGCCTACCAACATCACCTGTGATGGTATAAAGATTGAAAAATTAGAACTTGTTGCCTGTCACAGAACTATCCAGAAGCAGTATTCTGGATAGCAGAGAGCAGGGCTTGATGCCCTCACTTCCCCGTTCCCTTATTTTCAAGGGAACCTCAGTTTGGAGTGGCACTCCAGAAGCCGTGGACTGTGGGACCCCGCATGTGATAAAGATCCATCATGACACATCATGTTTATGTTGCAGTTTTCACCTGCATGGAGTGTGGTGCTGTGAACAAGTGGCAACATGACAGATCCAGAGCACCTTGCATGCTACCGAGGCTGGATAATCACCTGGGCAATGTGGGCAACTGCTCCCTGGCCCTGGATACTGCACTGTGCAACAAAACAAAGAGGGGTGAGACAATAAGACAAAAAAAATCACCTAGTAGCAGTGCAGTAAAACACCAAGTGCCTTTTTAGTTTGTGTACTTGTGGAATGTGAGACGTAAACTAATGGGTTAAGGTTTGGAGAGACTACAGGTTAGGATATGAGCCCTAAATGGCCACTGGCTTGTTTCTGAAATTTCTATCCTTAAGGCTGGATCAGACTATGCACTGTTAACACTTAAGCACAGCTTGAATCTGTACGAGGAGCTTTGGTGGCCTGACAGTTGGCGCCGGACAGTTGGTCCTGTGTTGATACAGTATACAGCCCTATCAGGCACTGAGGCGCCTTTTATCAAACATTTTCTGTTGGAAAAAGTATGAAAAAGTGGTTGTTGTGTTGTCAGAAGCAGTGCACCATCAATCATGTAGCCAGTAACATGTGACGATATGTGTGGGGATGGGTTGGCTTAGGTCTAGTGTTACTTTTCTCAAGGCCTGGTCACAACAAAAAGTGGCAGCAAAGTTCATCCGCATGTCCTGGCAAAATAGTTGGTACTAGCTTGTTGTTTTGGTCAGTCACAACTAAGATAACTGCATTGTCTTCTTTTCCCTCTTAAAAATGGATGTGTACATTGGATGCTAGTTTTGAGCAGAGCCATAGAAAACAGGTAAGTCTCGTTTACTACCAACTACCTAATATGCTGTTTAACTAACTTAATGTTAGCTAATTGTTGCTAAACTGACGTTAACCTGCCAAATCAAGTTGGAGGGTGTCCTAACATAACGTCCAAATCTTTCCCAACCTGTTTACAATGGAAAGCATGCCAGCTTGTTAGCACGCCAGCTAACGTTAACTTCAGTGAATTGTGTATTAACTCACGTTAACGTTACAGTTCAAAATCATTTTGCTGAGTTAAAGCTAACTCCCGCTGCATCTGTATTGTCATCACAGTTTCATCATTGTCAGGGGAAATAAAGACAAACACGCAATGAAACAAGACCCACTGGTCCTCCAGTTTCATGAGTGACCGTGTTAACTGGTGACTGATCAAAATAAGCTGTAGTACTAGTGACAGTGTTTGATGACCCATCAGATTCCATGAAAGTACTCAGGTGCTTTACTTAAGCATTAATAGCACAATGTAAAAATACTTGATTACAGGTAAAAATCCTGCTATTAAAGTCCTACATAAAGTATAAAGTAAAAGTACTCAGTAAAGTGAAGTAGCTTTACTTTTACTGTAGTACTCTACTTAGTACTCTTTACTTGAGTACTAAGGTAAAAGTAAAAGTAGTGATGGCTGCATAAAACATGAACAGAAGATGCACCTGAATGCTTTGTTTGCATGTTAAAATCACAAAATTGTTGTATTGTTGTTGTAAGTCGTAGAACTAGTGACGGTGTTACACAGTATTTGGTGACCCATCAGATTCTGTGACCTGCAGTGATGGAAAAAGTACTCAGATCCTTTACTTAAGTAAAAGCATTAATACTACAATGTAAAATCCGGCAGAAACCATGAACACAAGATGCACCAAAATACTCTTTGTTTATATGTTAAAATCACAAGTTGTTTTCTTCTGGGGAACATTTTTCACTTCTTATGAGTTGCAGGTCTGTAGCAGCTAACTGATTAAATCTTAAGTAAATAAAAGAAAATCAGCAACGTTCTTGTAACAATGACACTGACACATATGAAAACAGTTCACTGCAGCAACAAACACTCGCAGGGTGTCCAGTGAGTTATTTTTGAGAGAGAGAAGCGAGAAGTGATCCCCTCGTGTTCACTTGTAGTCCTTCGTCTTTGCCCTGCCGCCTAATGTGAGCGGCCTCTTGACCATGTGACAAACGTTTGACGAACGCTGAACTCGCAGTGACTCGGGCTCCGGGGGTCGGGGGATGAGCAACTTGCAGGTCCACCATGAGAATGTAATGAATGAAAAAAATGTTTGAGATTCTATGTGCATAAAGCTGAGGCTCCAACTCCCTCTTTGAAATGAAATAGGCCAAATAATCTGAATTCACAGCCAGGTTAGATACAACGTTTTAAGTTAACGGCAAAAAAAAAAATTCATGTGGTACTGTGATATTTTGCACATTTTGGAAATGTCGATAATTGAGAGTATGAAGCTGAAGATACTTTGAATTCTTGCTTTGCACTCCGATGTTTTTAAATATACAGTAGGGATGTTAACAACCCAGCCCGAAGTGTTGGTGACTTTTAAAGAGGCTGCAGTGGCCACAGCACCACACCATCCTGGGGTATTATACAGGCCTCTTTTGTCTCTCTGGAAAATGTCAAGGCGTAATTGATATATTTCTCACTGCGCCCTTTATCTTTGTGCCATGTTTCAGGTTCTATGATCTGGGTTCACGCTGACCTTTACCAGTGCACTCTTTTCTCTCGCTTTTTTTGGGGGCCTCACTGAAAATAGCTCAATAGGATTTCAATGGGGTGTCTTTCATTTGAGACAATCTTCTCTTCCCTTTCCTACCCGCAGCCCCTTTGACGCTGGCTATTTATTTTGAGATCCAACTTTTCAGCATGTTGTTTGATCTGAGATTTACTCCGGAGGCTTTGTCCACTGAGCTCTGAAAAAAAAGAAAAAAGAAAAAAAAAAAGTCATCCTGTTCCTCAGCAGTGACGGAGATGTGCTGATGCTACTGTCCTTGGCTGTTCATGTGTGCTGAATGTTGTATTATCACTCCAAACAAAGCTAAACTAAAGCTAAAGTAAAACTGACATTGTTAAAAAGTAAAGGTGCAAAACATGAAAATGCTTTGGCATCCAAAAAGGCGAGAAATGATGTTCACTTGTTCCTGATGTGTATTATTTCTTATCACAGTTTTCACCTTGGTATGACATTTTAGTCATTCTCTTTCTCTGCCTTTATAACAACCTGACCAAGAACCTGAAACTGAAACTATATTTATTTCGATGTGTTGAGCTCTGCCATTGTTCACCGGGTTAATAGACTTACACAGAAACTCACTGGCCTTCATGAGCCCAATAGTCTCACTCTTCGCTCGCTGGTGCATTTTTCAAGTTTTGCAAAGACTCAATTAAACAACACAATTGGCCTTCCTCCAACAATTTTAACAGTTTTGCTGTGGTTCAGACTGCTGGAAAGTGTGACAGCATGCATGAATTTCACCATATGTTTATGAAAAATTACTAGATTTTTAAAAAAAATGTATGATCAAAAAGTTAAGCATGTTGTAGGTTTGGGGAAAAATATAGAAATGATTATGGATGACTGACAATCAGATAACGTATTGTCTGCGACAATCAAACACACTGTCATCAGATTTTGTGAATTCAGCAGGAACCCATGAAATATAGCTGTAAATATAATATATATATGATTAAAGGTAAACTTTGACATTTGAAAAATGTGCTTATTCCTCTTCTTGGTAAAAGTTAGATGAAAAAAATTACACCGCTCTTCTATACTGTGCAGCATGTTTCCCGAAATGTTGAACTACTCCTTTAATGTAGTAAGTGACAATACAACAAATCAGATTAAGTGAAATAAAAAGAAAAAGAAAAAAGAAATATCAGTTCATGTTAAAATTAGTTTCTCAACTGATCTGACACGCCAGACAGTTTGTTACACAGAACCATCTGGGAAGGTGTCCTTACAAATTGTTTGGAAAAGGGCAGGCACTTTAAAAGCCCGACACTGGTTCGGAGAACATCTTTTCCATCGAGAAAAGCCTTCACTGCCATTCTTTGCTCTTCTTTCAGTGAAGAAATACTCAGTATCTACGCTAACCTTTTCAGCCGCCACTGTTTGTTCGAGATGAGTCACATCCATTGACGCATCTCGCTGTTGTCACACCTAAAACCACGCCTGTAGCTGCCGGTAGTCCCTCCTACGACACTGATTGGCTGCACCACCTTTTGTGCGGACACCTACAGATAACTTGAAGCCTGGCAAGATGGATTCCTGCATGATCTTGGATCTTGCCAATCAGGCTGCCTCGCAAGGGAAGCTCTCAATTGCACTTCAGTTGAATGTAACACTTTTTCCTTCCGTGTCTACCTCCTGTAATGTTTTTGTGGTGGAGCACAATATGTATTTGTCATACTTCTGTTTACACGTGTGACTTTACTTTTACTGTAACACTAAAACCTCAGTTTAATATATTTATATAGTGTAGTATTTTAGTTTTCTAATTCCAAATAAATAAACAAATCTCTTTGCTACTTCAGCACCATGGACAGCACCATGGATTTATCAAGACACAGCTGCTGACATTGCAGAGCCACGGTCAGGGCCACTGCATCAGTGAAAGAGCTAACTCAAAGTTCAGATTACAGAAACTAAAATGAACAACTATTTGGTCATTGTTCACATTTTTAAATTTTTGAACTAAGTTCACAGTCCAACAATGAGCTAGTTCATCTTCATTTCTTCTTCATTTTTTTTATTTTTCTTTTCTTCTTTAATTTGAAATAGAACTTCCTCCTACCAGGGACACTGGAGTCTATAATGACATTATACTAAATGGTGCGCAGTATTTTATTTTATTTGTGAATGTAAAATTACTTTTATTTCAGTTCAGCTAATTAACATCTCAGAATAGTAAGTTTTCTGCAAAATTACAAACAGACTTTTGCTTTGAATGCAGATGATGCCTGAGTTCTAAAAGAACTCAACCACAAAACAAAAAAAGAAAAGAAAATAGTAACAATTATTAGGTAACATAGCAGTAATTAAGTATTTGATTTCAGTGTGTCAACTGCTCCCAACCACATGAAATAATGTCACAGTTTTGTCCTTATTGATAATACAATTGATATATGTTCATCAATTAGTGCATAGTGCATCAATGTATTTCTGTTTGATCTATCTGTCTGTTTCTCACTGTTAACACACTCCAGCTCGACGTTTTGCATTACGCTGCTCTTTTGGCGCATTCATGCACAACACTGCCCAGAATCTAACTGTCACAAGCCTCAGTCGGATCAAGGATCAATGAGTCAGGCAGACTACACTAACATACAGTATGTAACTGGAGAACTCTCAGTTCTTGCCCGTCCAGATGCTCGTGTCACTGGCAGAAAAGGGATGCAGAATGCTCACTTGCTCCCTGTCCTCTCCTCTTCCTCCCAGTCCTAATCTCTTGGCCGTCCACACAGACTTTAGTTGTCCTGGATTCTCTCTACTGCAGCATTTCTTCTGCACCGGTGACCTTTAGCTCAGGTCATCAGAAATTCCTTATTCAGGCAGTCGATGGGGAGCTTCAGCTCGCTCTTATGTTCGCGGGGGGAAAAAATCTACAGAGGTTGTGGCTGATATAAAGTAAGTCTATAATATCATTCAATAAGCATATTCTCAACAGACCAAGGTGAAGACATGTGGCACTGTGGTGTTAAATCTGCCTACTATATAAACAAATGTGCTATTTAGGCAGAAACACATGTGTCAAGTTTTTATATCAAGAATGAAACAAATGCTAAGTAATGTTTACTGAGGTTATGCTGGAGGAAATTAATTTAAAAATTGTCATTACCACTACTAGCAGACAGCTCCACACCTGTGACAAGAGTCCACGGATTAAAACCCTTCACATAATGGCCTCAGTGTTTTAAAGGGATAGTTCACCCAAAAAATAAGGATAAAAAGGCCGGGACCCACTGACCTAACACAAAAAATATATAAAATATTTGTGTCTCGATCACATGACTTTGAATTTCATGTGCAATTCTTGGCTTTACATTCTATGATTATAACTTTATGTAGTAACCTCCATTGTTTTGTAAGATATTCTAAAAAGCTGAGTTTTGAGAACAACATATTTGTATATGAAGACTAAGGAGAGACATAGGAATTGGGACTTTGTGTGTGACTGTGGAGGAGTAGGTAACTGGCTGGACAGGTGGAACTGCAGAGCCAGCAGTTATTAGTGGATTTAGGCCTTAGGCTCATAACCTTTAGCCTGTACTCATTTTTCTGTTTCTCAGTGAGTAGACTATGAAGCATGAGCACGATCAGTTTTGATGAGATATGATAAAAATGCTCCAGAGCAGCTACCAAATGGACCTTGACATGAGATTGTTTTCTCCACTTTGAGACTCAACTTAAAGCCAACATTGCCAAGATTTCCAGATGAAACGGCATTTCGAGAGTGTCTAGTTTCTGCATCATGTTGTATTTTTGAGTGAAACAGGACAGGGAGGTGGGACATAACGTTGGGAGGAATTTGATTTGAAAGTTGAAAAGTGGACGTGTCATAACCGAATGTACCGTGCTGTTGTACCATGCTAGATAACCAGATAGCCAGATGCAAAATCCAGCGACTTTAAAATTGAATGTAAACCAAAAATATCGTACATACAGAAGTAACCTGGAAAGGGGTCAGGATACTACACCTAACAGCAAAACTATACCACGTGCACCGTGTTACATGGACGCTCTGTCATCTGAACAAGACAGCAACCGTTTATCGTTGTACACAGAATCAATCACAGCTCATCCCACAATCATTCCTTCTGTTTACCCGTCAAAATAAAGACACAGACTGCTCTACCAGCTGCTCTATCAATCCAATTCTGATGTGACTGTTTGCTGTCAAACAAAATGTAAAATTTACTGATCGTATATCATACAGTTGCTAAAATAATGGTACAAATACAATAATTATCATACATCTGGCAACACTGGTGCCACTAAAAGTTGAAGATTTGATTGTGTTTTTGACTCGGGCAGATATTGTTACTGTAAATAGGTGCACAATGTGACTGGGGATATGATTTAATGCAGTTAAAAAGGCATTTTTCATTTCATTTCAATTTTAATGCGTCCCAGACAAATAGAAATTTGAACCCATACGAACAAATATCAGTGTTCATTTATTGACTTCCTTTATTTTCACACAACATAATATACTAACTATAGTTGTGACCCAGTCTTGCCTTTATGCAACTCTGTTAAACAACACAAGGAACTGCATTTCTAAATCTTGTTGTTGAAAAGCCCAACATTTCTCCCAATTTCCAAATATATTTTGTATGTGCCAGCTGCTTATTGTGCATCAGACCCAAACATCCCAACCATGTCTTTTCAGTTAACATGCAGAAGTTTCCATATTGTGCATTTAAGAGTGTTGCAATGTGTATATTGATTTCCCAGCAGCAAAAAAAATGGATATTGGCTCAATGAAATTACATTTGGTGAGGAACACTGGCAGATTCTTGTTCTGAGGCATGTGCAACTGTTGTCATTTCCACAAGGACTCATTGTGTAGTTGAATTTGTAATCCCTTTTGAAATGCAAAAATATGCTTTATATATGATATGGTTGAATGCATCCAATTATGGCCTTTAATTTTTTTAAATGATTTGCTCTTGAAACGTATTCCAGGCAAGTGTTCCTCACTGAAATTCGTGTTCTCTTTAATCTCGCGGAGAGTGTGGAGTGAAGGGAAAACTACACGGAACCAAAATGGGCTTTCATAACTTAAGTGAAAATCACCCAACCTCACACAAGTGTTAGGCTGATGGCCTTGCAGTAGTGTGTCATTAGCATTCATTATAGTCCTATAAGCCAGAGTAATTACAGGCCCAAGTGCAGGGAGGAATAGCAGTTTACACTGCTAGTAATTTGATTTGCATCTACGCTAATAACTTCTTTTGTGTGTGTTTATGTGCCGTGTCAGAACACAAGTGCCATTTGGCTGCAGGCTGTATGAGGCAAAAAAAAAAGCCTTTTAAATTCTAAGATTGAGTTGCCTTTGCTTTCAGCACTCGAAGCTCTCAATCTGCTAAAGCGTTCAGATTAGCGTGATCACAGAACAAGTGATACTGCATTTTTCTGAAAGTCGTTTTGATGGCTTTTGAAGGAAATGTGGGGCAGTAAAGGGAGCAGGAAAGCAGACGGGCAGCTCAACATTTCTCGCTGCGGTTTTTCTGTGCAACCTTCAAAATGTGTCTTTATTCCAATGGAACAGGAAGGTGAAATGGTATCCCAGTTTCACATTTACACATGGTTTATGACCTGTTTAGCAGAGATGGGAAGTAATGAAATATAAACACTTCATGACATTTTACTTTGTGTATTTATTTTTCTGACTTTTTACTTTTACTCCTTACATTTTAACACAAATATCTGTACTTTCTGTTTCCTGCTCCTCTGCATCATTTCATGCTGCCTTCCAACATCAAGACTGATTTCACCCTAAATAGATGGGATAACACATTGGAAATACGATTCCTTGATGTATCCACAAGTGTATATCATGCACGACAGACGTAACAAGACAAAAACGATGTAAAAGATGTAACAAAAAGAAAATGACATAGCATTCGTACAAGGAAAAAAAGACCGAAAAAATGTTACTAGATTTAAAAAAAACGAAAAAGACCCAATAACATGAAAATGATGTAAAAGACAGGACAACCAAAACCAAAACAACTTAAAGGGTGTAACAAGACAGAAATGATTAACAAGACAAAAAAAAATGGAACAAGATGATGTAAAAAAAATTATGTAAAATATGTAACAAAAACAAAGTAAAAATAAAAAACAAACTAAGTATATAACAAGGTGTAAACAGTTTAAAAAACGGAACAAGGTAAAAGATGCAAGAAGACAAAAATGTCATAAAAGATGTAACAAGACACAATAAGATGGAACAAGATGAAAAAGACGTTAAATACATAATGACACAAAACTTACATAAAATAGGTATCAAGCCAAAACAAAAGTAAAAGACAAAAACAAAGTTTTAAAAAAATGACAAAAACAACGTAACTGACTTAACTAACTAGACTTTGAGTACATTTACATTTACATTACTCGAGTAAACACACTGAATCAGTACTTTCACTTTCACCAGTCTATTTTTTTTACGTATCTGTACTCCTACTTGAGTACAGAATGTATGTGTGACACCTCTGCTATTTAGAACAAAATCATGGATTAGATTATCTCATTATCTCCATATAAAAATAACCCTGCACATGCATTTTCTTCACAAAGCGTTAGCTATTTCTTTGTATCATATAACCGCTTCCTTTACGAAGCTGTTAAAGGCCATTAGAGCAGACGCCAGTGTTGCCACAAGTTGCAGTGCTTGTATCCTGTTCTACAAGTGCACCAGCGGGCCCTGAGGGAACTAATACCTGTGGTGTGTGGGCAGTGTCTTGAAAAGAGCCAGGCTCCCTCTCCTGATGACTGACTGAGAATAGAGGAGCATTCCCCAAAGCTGATGAGTTCACAGGGTTAAGACTATGCTTTTGTTGCGGGACAATGACATCCTATTTACCTGGCGGGGTCCTGCTTTCTTCTCCATGCAACTGTGACCTCAGTGTGAAAACCAGACCTTTGTCTCCCTGACAAATAGAGGCTCAACGTTCAGATTCGCTTGGTTACACCTCAGTGGCCCCTGGCTGCGAGGCCTGCGGGCTCCTTATGTGGTTACAATGTGGTCTGCTGAGGATACCTGGATTTCTCATCAGGTTTACAGGTTCTAGAAGTATACCCTGCAACCATTGTATACATTTATTATCTTAAAGATCTTTTTAATGTGACAAGAAAGACAAATTCTAAATGCTCAGATCCAATTCTTGAGTCTGGGGCAATATTTTTTTTAATGATATTAAAGCTGCTGTAATCATAGCAGTTTTATATCATTAATGGATGAGTTAAGTATGTATAATATAAAAGGTGTTGCTCATAGTCATGATCCCGCAGAGAATTATCACCGGCCTCTGCAGTTCCTCTCAGCTCTATGAAGCTATGTAACATCTTTTAGCACATTGTTTTTGGTTCAGTCTCACTGCTCTCATCAGTGTCATTTGCAGACACAGTCAGCTGATTTTAGAAAAAAAAAAAAAAAAAACCTTATATAAACCTATTTGCGCTACCTGCCCAGCACCAAACATTAGCAACTAACAGGTGAACATGATGAAGCATTTGGGAGCAAAAGAATTGGACATAGCAGGACAAAAATGAGACACAGTCAGCTGATTTTACCAAAAAAGCTCAGATAAAACTACTTGCACTACCTGCCATGCATGAAACATTAGCGACTCGCAGCATTTGGCAGCTAAAAATGTAGATAATTCCCCCAGGAGTCGACGGAGAACAAAAATAGAGCTAAAATGGGAGTGAATATTGGACTCATGTTAACCAGAAACACTACTACAAATGAATGAATGAATGAATGAATGAATGAATGAATGAATGAATGTGTAATAAAGATGTTTGCCATATCAACTTTAATAGGTGATAAAATGTCAATGTTGCATTTATTGTGGTGAAAATCTCAGTTAATGCAGGTTTAAAGAAAGAGTGAAATTTAAAAAAATTGATTTTCCAAGTTCCTGTTCCCCTTTTGTTAAATCCTCCCTTCATGAAACCACACTGACTGACTGTAGCTTGTAATACTGTAGCTAGCAATGTGGTTTCACATGGAAATAGTATGTCCTAAAGCTGAAGCTAAAACTGTGCGTTGTTTAACGGGGACTTGCACTCCACTTACATTTTTGGCAGCCATTTAAACTAGCGACTTGGGGCGAGTAGCTAAGTCCACTGTCATGTAAAACCACACTGACTGTTAGCTTGTGGATCGTAGCAGCTAGCAGAGCAATATCACCACTTCTCCTTTGTCTGTCCCCTTTAAATCTGTGACAGTGGGGTTTTACACATATATGTGTCACATTACAGAAGCTAAAATTGCTGTAACTGCTGTTTCACTGGGACGTTCAGACTATTATTGCTCTTTGTCGTTGCACTTGCTTTTTTTGGCAGCTCCTCAAACTCGCGACTTTAGGTGACTAGCAAACCCCATTCCACCTGTCACAGAAAACCGCAGACTGCTAGCAGAGCAAAATTTCCATTCAGAGGTATGTGTTTTGATATCACTTGCCAAAAAACTTTTTGTTTACATTCCTAAATAATCTAAATTTCTTCCTCCTTCTGTTTTAATAATGTGGTTAAAAACCGACATGTCACATTACAAAAGCTAAAGTTGCTCTAACTGCTGCTTCACTGGGGCTTTATTGCACCTACTTCTTCATTGTGCTTACTTTTTTGGCAGCTCCTCAAATAATTTCAAGACAGGTTTTGCCATTATTTCCTCTCCCAAATGAGTTCTTTCATAAGGCTATCTATTAATCTCCTGATTAAAGTCTGAGTAATGTATTTGAGTAATATTGGCTTGTTTACCAGCTGCTGGTGATGGAATCTCATGGCAACGTCCCAACTGCTTTTTTATTAAGAGGAAGCCAGGGCTGTTTTGTGCCAGTGCAATTGCCAGTAAGCCAGTGAAGAGTCTTAACTTGTTAAATGGGGCGATGCCGTGACCATCAATTCAGCCACCCACTTTGCCTTTCTGCTCTGCTAATATATTGGCACTGTCGGTGTTAGGATGGAATTTAATGCAGAGGGGTAAGACAGCCGCTTGCTGTCGAGGTGAAGTTGCTCCTTTGCAAACTGAGGAGTTTAAGGCTTTGACACCTTTTTAAAGAATGTAACAAAGATCGCCACCTTCTGCTTTCTTGTTGTTTTCTGGTCTTTTGGCCTAGAGTCGGACCGTCACTCAGTCTTGAGAGTCGGGACAAAACTGTACTTTTAGATGGTTTTGATTTTAACACTTCAATTATGCTGGGAAAATATATTTTAAAAGATTAAACTCTTGGCTAGTAAACCATGTGACAGGCCAACCCTCCTAATGATTCATTTTTTAAATTAAGAGAGAGGGAGTTGGCAACATTTTTTTCATTTCATGGCCTAGTCATAGTGAGTCACCATTTTTTTTAAAAGTTGCTCAGAGTTCTCTTAATGCTAATCAAAGTACACATTTTTAAACCAAAATTCTTAGCTTTGATTTCCAAGAACAATGGAGTTGGCATGTTTTGTTTGACGCACATCTGATAGCAACATTATTTAATTAAATTGTTGAAAGGTAGAAAGTTTACCAGTGCTTGAGCAGTATTCCTGCCTTTTTTTAAACCGGGAAGTGAGACAGGGGCACTTAGGGCATAGCTAAGCCCTTTTTATACCGGATTAAATCATGTTTTTGTAAAATTCTGACACAGTTGACAGAAATCTGGGACACAACATTAAAGGGATAGTTCACAACAAAAAAGAAAATTCAGTCATTATCTACTCACCCTCATGCTGACTGAAGGTCGGGTTTAGGTTTTTTAGTCCACAAAACACTGCTGGAGTTTCACAGAAAAACAGCATTGCAGAATCTCCCAAACAATGGAAGTGAATGGTGACAGATTTCAAACATAAAAAATAACTACTAGAATAAAAACATAAAATGCCTCCATACAGCTCGTCTGGTGTAATCCAACTCTCTTAAAGCCCCAACATGCCAAGTTGACTAAAAAATGTTATTTACACCATGTTTTTAGCCTGAATCTTAACTGCAGATCTTTACACTGTCTGAACTGGGTGTGTGTGGTGTGACGGCATGTTGGGACTTTAGGAGACTTGGATTACACCAGACAAGCAGTATGGAGGCATTTCATGCTTTTTTTTTTTCCTGTTGTTTCTTTCCGTTTGAAAACTGGTCACCATTCACTTCCATTGTTTGGGAGATTCTGCAACATTGGTTTCCTGTGAAACTCCAGTAGTGTTTTGCGGACTAACAAAATAAACATGACCTTCAATCAGCATGAGGGTGAGAATATAATGACCATTCCTGTGAACTATCCCTTTAAAGGTTCAACAGTTTCATTAAAAACTCAATTTAAAATAAAGAATATGATAATATGATAATGGCACATTTAGGTATTATTTGTTTTAGATTTTTTTTGTAGACTTTTAACACATTTTTAAAGTGGAATTGTGAATTCTTGTCAGGAACAAGGCTGTTTTCTGGCAAGAGCATATTTAGAAAAAATAAAGTAAACCAAAATATTTCACAAATTCCAAAAATTTAATTAAATTCAAGATTAAATTTTCACCAAAGAATGGTATCAGAGTGTTGGTATTAATTCTTTTTTTCCTAGTAGGACATGATTTGTCCCAGTTCTCAAGAATGGGTGCTGTACATCTTAACACAGTTTGATAAGCAAGTTTAAACCAAGAGCCGGTTTCTAACCCTGGATGGTCATCTGAGGACGTCAGTTATGAAAGCCACCTGATAGCTACCCCCCCGGAGCCCTTCCTCTTCCGTTTACCCGCTCTCCTAATCCGCCGCTAATGGTTAGCAATGGAGGCCCAGAGGAAGATTCAACCGTTGGTGTGTGGAAATCCCTGCTGGAGTGGAAGTGTCGCGCTTGAGGAAGTGCTCAGCGAAGCGCGCCAGAGACAGCGACGGGACACCTCATGCCATGTGCACCGAAACGCTCAAGGTGACCCGGCAACACAAATTTACCAGGCACACACGCTCACATACACACTCGCACAAAGGAGACGCCGGAACACAAAGAGACACACTTTGATTGTGATCACTGGCAAAAGCTGTGCTGTAAAGACGGGGGATCTTCTTTTCTGAAAATGTTCCAAATCTGTCACGTTGTCGAGGATGAATTTAATATGTCGCGCCCTCTCGGTTGTTGTAGTAGTTTATGAGTTCTCGTGTACTCTGAAATGAGGATATCTGAGACAGGAATCAAACTTTAAGTGAGACTTGACGGTGAGGTGAAACCCAGGCACCGATGGAAACAAAAGGCCTGAAAGGAGTGCTCGGTATCAAACCTGCTACAAACTGCTCCGGGAGTTTAGGGCAATTGTAGAGAAGTGGTGGCAGAGATGTGATATAGCATGATAGTACATAAACTGCTAATTAAATGTTTCAGGGTTGCAGCCGTGTAATTTCCTTCATCAGCTGATAAGAGACTTAAAGGTTTGTTCTCACCGTCTTGCTTGCAGTGCTTTGGCCTCAGCTTTGTTAGCCTTTGATGGATGGTTTCATGTCATTATTTTACAGGGTAACTTTTCATACAGCGTTATCGTCGCACTCAAACACAGGGTGTGTGTGTGTGTGTGTGTGTGTGTAAGGAACCCGGCAGAGGCCGTGTTGTTTCACCTCATTGTTTTAGCCTCGGGGGCCCGAGGTCACGTTTAGAAGCCATTTGTTAGCGTCGGCGTAAGTGTTGCGGGTCTGAACTTTGACCCTGCTTATGTCTGAGTGGGATGCTGGTGTCAGTGCTGAACAATGGCGGGGTGACAGCGCAGACTGATACGGTGTTGTCGAGGACGTAGCCACAGGCCTTTTGGCTAACGTTTGGTGGGGACCGCTGTCAACCGAGGAAACTAAAGAAGAAGGAAGGGTCATTACATTGCTATAGAACTTCTTGTGCTCCAGACATTAGTGCCAGTTCTATTGAAGCTTATGGGAGCTACAACTGAACAAATGTGCACATTTGGAAAAATTCGTCTCATTCTCCGAAGAGTGTAATTTTAGCATTCTTTATTTTTTTCTTTCAGGCATTCCTTAATCAAAGGTCATAGAACGTAGACATGTTACATTTTAATGTGCTAGAAATGAGATGTTCTTTCTTAGTCTAATAAGGATTTATTAGACCCCTATTAGATTTTATGAGACAATAATTAGAAACAAATTACAGCAGAACTGTGTATTTGATAGACCCTTTTTAGATTTTCTTAGAGGGTAGTTAGGGACACATCACAACAGAACTGTACTGTAAACTAAAGTGAAAACAGCATAATTAGAGCATTATTTAGGTATATGATGTCTAATTAGGGCATGTACTAGGCCCTATCTAATAAAGAACATATTATTTCTAGTTTTTGTCTAATTTGATACATAGTACGGCCGGTTACACTTTTTTTAGTATACTGTTTAGTGTGTGGTGTCTAATTATGGTACAGCTCTGTTTATTTGCTTTTTAATGAATAACATATTACATTCAGTTTTTGTCTAACTTAATTGAAAATACAGCTTCTTACTTTATTAAAGGATATATCAGGAAACATTACAACTTAAGTGTATTAGTCTGACCTGTATTAGATTTTATTAAAAGGTCATTTGGGAGACATTTCAGCAGAACTGTACTGTAAACTAGAGTGAAGTCATGTATCTTCTACTTTCCCGTTTAAAAACAATATGTGAACCATATCTACCAAGTAAAGAATGAGGAATATTTTGTCTGTGGGTGACTGTATTACTGTCAATTCAGGAGTCAGATAACGTGATCTGATCAAAGAAGTTGGCACTGGTCTACGCTACTCTGCTGACTGTATGGAACCAGCTCAAGAAGGTGTGTCTCAAGTAGCAGATACATGATTTCACTTTAGTCTACAGTGCAGTTCAGTTGTAATGAGCCCCTAATTGCCCTCTAATAAAGTTTAATAAGGGTCTAATATTGTCTTATAAAGAACATATCATTTCTTGTGAATGTTCTGTAGTGATGTAATGA
>JAJHUR010109303.1:0-17272 GCA_027495735.1 Lutjanus campechanus | reverse complement strand
GGGGGAAAGCGGGGGAGTCACAGTGAAGATGTAGTATACTGTACTTAAGCTGAAGCTGCTCGCTGTGTTGAGTCAGTGCAGACTCCCGGGAGAGCTGTCATTTCGGCTCAGGATGAGAAAGACAATTTGCAGCGAGTCCTGAGGTGCGACTGATGCATATAGAGAACATTCATTGCACCAAATAAAGGCGCTCGCAGCGGCGCAGGATGACTGATAACCCGACGTGCTGAAGGAAAGGCTGCCGCTTCTCTGACAAACTGACTGTCTGCACACTTTCACTCACTTTCACACCTTCCATTCACAATTTATTCCATTTGCGAGCTCGTGTTGCATTGCTAATACCATTAGCCAGCCCCGCATTAGCTGGATGATGTATGGCGGAGCTGAGGAAACCTGACTACATCCCAGGAAAAGGTCAAGAAATGCTTGTAATACAGACACCCGTGTTCCACTCCCCTGAACGCTCCCTCCTTTTAGACGGACCCGAATCAATAGCGCAGCTTTAAATAGGCCCCTGCATTATTTCTGTGTTTCTAAGTATGGCGCGCACATGTGCTGTATTTTTCTGTCCTTGAGAGATATTTTCTATCAGTAAACCAATCCTCCCCCCCACGGGAGGCAGGAATGCCCCGTCATCACCGTGCAGACAGACAGGCCAGCGTGGACTCTCAACGACCAACACAAGTTTTTCCAAGTTGCCCATCAGGGTCCCATCGGACTATTAGAGCGAGTAACTGTGTGTAAATTATGCAACAGATCAATGAGGAGAAACTTGACTATCTGCCACGTCAGTGAAAAGACAACATGTGTGTGTGTGTGTGTGTGTGTGTGTGGACGGCCACCAGCTGTGATGGTCCACTGAATCTGACCACATCATCGGTCAAACCAATCAAGTTTTCCTCACAAAATTCTTTTCTAATTTTAGGGAACTGGTGAACAAATCAGTTAAAGTGACAGTTCACCCCAAAATGAAAAATACACATTTTTCCTCTTACCTGTGGTGATGGTCTAGCGTGAGACCAGGCTCACATCGGGTTCGGGCTGTACTATATTTATTTATTTATTCATTTACTTTCATTTTTCTCCCCAGTTTAGCCGTTGCCAGTTCCAGTTCCTGCATGTTTTGTCTCTGTTGCTGAAAACTCCTCATGTTTGGTGCACAGAGGGAAGCTTAAGAAACATGTCGGGCTGTAATCAGGTTCAGGTCGGTTTCAGACAGTTTTGTCGGCACTGGGCCTCGACGGGCTCAACTTTTCAGGCAGGATTGAAGTGTTAGTTTATAGACAGTTTACAAACTAATTATTAACCAGTAAGAAAATGTTCCAAACGTGATGAATGATGTAAAAATTAAATGTAATGATTTCTGAAAGGTTCACAAATCATTTGGTTACACATGCAGGTGTTACAAATACATAAATACATTTAACAATTCTTTCCAGAAATCATGACCTGGTTACTTCAGATAATCAGCAGCTTCATGCAGGATCTGTTTTCTGCCCATCGAACTACACCTGCTAATCACATCACACACAGAAGGAAGCCTGCATCTGACATTCAGCATGAACCGTCTCCTTCTATAATATCTGAGAGAAGGCAGACGTCCTACAGTCGACACTAAATCTGTGTGTGTCTCAGTAGGTGACAGCTGTTAAATATAATGATAATAACTTTTATTTATCCAGGATTTTAAAAACTCTCCTTCTAAGATTTATGTTGTCACCTTTCAATGAAGCGATGAAGATTACATTTAAAAACCTAAACAACTAAATATCTTTGCTAAAACAATCTTCCACGTTACTGCGTATAATCCTCAGGACGCACCGTCAGCACTTTTCACATTTCTTTGGTTTGATGCGGCTCCAGTGGAAACTGTGACAGACAGCGAGGTCTGTGGATTATCTGGAGTAACCGCGACATAGTTTCTGCTGCTGAATTATTAAAAGTGTAATTTTTCAATGCTGTGAGCAGCACAAATGAAATTTCATCCACCTCCAGTGAATTGGAGTGGAGGCAAAAAATATTTAGGAGGTGGAACGTCTCAAACCTCGAACAAATAAAATGAAAAGTGTCTGCATCGCAGACGTCAGTGGAGTTTGACTCGTCTCTGACTTTAAACTGAGAAGTTATGACTTAACGTGTTTCCTGTAAAAAACAGTTGAGAGGGACTGAATGAATATTTTCCATGATTTTGATATGAAAAATATTAAATAAATAAATAAATTGATCTTTTTTTTGCATATATTGTTTAATAGGATCACAATTCAGTCCTTCTAGGATGTTCCAATGTTGTGATCGCAACAGTTAAATTAAAAACTCCAGTCAACACGTCTTCATTTACAAATAAAGCAGATTTTGTTAGAATTGTTGTAATCTTAACCCTTTTAGGGAGGGTTCTTCAGAAGACTCAGAACAGAATGTGGTTTTATCCTCACTGGAACAACATTTGTGACTTTTTTTTTTTTTTTGCAGTTTTCACTGCAGAAAACATCACAACGTGCATCGCAATTTTTTTTTAGAAAAGCTGCATGAAATCAGACATTTCAGGCGCAACAATCCCCCCAAAAACACAAAATCCAGGTGCACATACAAAAAAACCCTTTCCTTTGCAATTTTCACCTGCTCCTACAATTTAATTGCAAAAAAAGCCTTAAATATTATTTTTATAAAAGCTGCCGTGAAATCAGACATTTTAAGCTGCAACAATCCCAAAAACAGCCTCCTGGAGGGACTGACAACACGACTGGGGATCTGATCTCAAAGGATTAAAAAATGTTCCTTTGATTTCAGCTTTAATTGATGTCGTGATTGTGTAAATTCTCAGCGAGTATAAAGTATAAACGTATACTGAGTGAGTAAATGTACTGAATCAGCTATGAAGCGTGAAAGCTGAATAAAGTTATAATAAAGTGCCTGGTTAGCCTCTGATTCTCTCACTGTAATCACTGTATTGGCTTCAGCTGTCAGAAACAGAACAATTGTAAAGTAGGACGACCCCTGAAGAATTTGGGATGGAGCGTCCCAGTCTGTGGCCTTGGAGGAAGCCTCGGGAGTCTCCACAGGGTTAATCCTGCGAGCGCCAGCATGGAGCTAATGAGGAGCAGCCTGAGGTTCTGCTGGGAATTACAGGCTCAGATCTGAACCAGGCTGCACATTCTCCATCCCCACCAGGCTGCTGAGCTCAGAGGAGTTTGGGTTTTTGGCTGGACGGGCCCTCTCCTCAGCCCGCTGTAGCGTACCCTGAGGGAGGGAATAATCTGCACCACGACTCTCTGAGCTCTTCTACCATCTGACAGAATCGCTGCAGTGTTACTTACTTTGATGTGTAGCGCCTTTCCAAACAGAAGCATAATCTGACAGGCCTGTAGGAGAGATTTGATGGATAAAACTGTGTTGTCAGGACAAGTCATGCCCATCAGAGTGGGTCTGGTGCTGCTGCAACACGGGGAATATTACACTGAATCATTAATGGAGCTCACAAAGAAAGAGGAAATAGGACAATTTATGAAAATGACTCTTCTCTCCAGGCTTCGCTCTGATAGAAACCAGATCCATCCAGTAGCACAGATCCTTCCTGCCTCTCTGGCCTCAGCAAAGGCAACACTCAAAACTCTGACCTCCCTAAAGCCTCAGACTCTGTTCTGCATAGATCCACATGGCTTTAATGTCATGCAATGGGCGGAGATCACATAGACGGGAGCGTAGTGAAAAGGGACCTGGCGTGCAGGACCGAGGCCTGGTGGGTGACAGATATTTGCCCCCCTCGTCGAGGAACATTCCTTTTTTTTCTGCAGCGCTGCAGCTCAGCCAGAACCCATCTGTCGATCAGAAACAGCTGCTGCATGTGTGCAGTGTGTCAGACATCTGGTTGGGGACTTGTTGATCACACCCCAGCAAACAAGCAGAGATAAGACGTGAAAGCGGTGTGGCTGTGAAACGTTGGTCTGTTGGTTCACCATTTTGTTCCAGAGTGGAACATCTCGACATGGATTCTAAGGACTAAGTGATCCCTTTACTTTTGACTGAAATGCTAATTAGCACATGTTAGCATGCTAACTTGGAATAAGCTGCAGTGCCGAGGTGGTGTTCTCACTGGGTTTGGCTTCCAGCACTCTGGGTTAAGTTAGCTAACTGCTAACTGCTATTAGCTCGGTGAGCCGTGGGATGCTGGGAGCCAAACCCAGTAAGAGCACCTGCATGTTGCATTCGCTGTCGGCCTCAGAGGCAGCGTTTGTCTCTGTGACCGTGGTCGTGTTCACCGGGAGGCTGCTGAGCTCCGTACTGTTGTTGCTGCAGATGGTGAGGTGGATTTATTGGGACAAATAATGGTGAAGGCAGGGGACAGACAGGCAGATGAGCAGGGGTGAATGGATGGAGGAGTGAGCTGAGGCGGCACTTGTAGATGGCAGAGACGTTGGCACTGGCATCCCGGGACACAGGAGAAAAACAGCACAAGGAAAAAACACAAGAAACTCAAGTACAATACTTAGTGGCTGATAGTTTACCAGTTCTGTTCTGCTCAGTGGTCACCGTCTCCTCTAACCTGAGCCTGCTGCTGCTTCACTACATTTCAGATGCAAATATACTTTTTACTCAAAGATTAAGTTAAAACTTTTCCAGCTGCAACATTACATCAGTGTACATGCATCAGAATTTTTTAAATGGGCCGTTCTGCCTAATGGGTCCTTTTACTCTTGGTGCTTTCAGTAGAATTTTGAGTATGTGAGTATGTGGTAACTTTCACTGAGGATTAAACACAGAGTACTTCTTCCATCATTGCAAACCGCAGCACGTCAGCGTCGTCACTGTGAGCACGTTGGCATACAGACATTAACATTTAACTAAAAGCACCACTGCACAGAGCTGCCAGCATGGCTGCAGACTCTCAGGGCCAGTGTGTGCAAAAACATGTGCAAACTTGAAATGAGCCGCAAACAAATCACAAATGTGATCTACTGACGGTGCGTACTGAGGATTGCGTGTTTCAAATATGGAGCACACACTGTCCATTTAGTACGTTTGCCTAAATATACAATATGGGGCATTTTGATGTGCAAAATACTGGGAATACTGCCTGAAAATAATTTGAGCTGACTGTGACTGCGTCTGTGTTTCATACGTTTGAAAGGAAGGTGCTAATCGGCCTCTTCCACTAACACCTTCACGGGATCGAATTTCATTTTGCTCTTGCAGTCATTCTGCTTTCTGTCCAAAACCTGCAACACACACAAAACCCTGATTTAAATCCTGCTGTTTCAGTGTTTGCACCTGTTGTCATTTATTATTCTTAGTTGATCAGCTGCAAAATGCAACCAAACGTGCACTATGTTAGAATGCACGTGCAGTTTAACACTCAGGCCCTCAGCTTTGTTTCTTCCACAGTCTGATCTCACTGATGTTCCTTTCTCTCCCACACAGATCCTCTCCTCCCAACGTACTCCACTTCCACCTCAGACATGGGTCCGTCAGTACCCTCCTTCACTGATTACTTCCCCAGCGACGGCTCCGACAGCCCGATTCCAGGAGGGGAGACGACCACGTCCAGCGCCGGCTCCCCTCGCTTCCTCGGCCACGGGCTCAACGAAAACCTCATCCCCATCTACTGCTCCATCCTGGCCGCCGTGGTGGTGGGGCTGGTGGCTTACATTGTTTTTAAGAGGTCAGTCGAAAAGCTGCTTTGTGGTTAAAGACATTAGCACAATTGGGTTTTGCACCTTGGCCACGATATAATCCAGGACAAAGAGGGTGAACAGTGATGGAGAAGATGGTGTGGTGGGTGGTGCAGGATGGTGACAGATGTTGCCCCGGGCTAAAACGTGAAATATTCAGGCCTGACATGGCTAAAGAGATTTTGACCCACTTCCTTGAGAATCACTCAAACGCACCACAATGAGTTTTTCTTAAGAAAAGGTTAATGCATCACAGAGGTCACAAACACATTAGTGGGGACACACGTGCAAGCACTCATACAGACACACACGAGCTCGGGCTCAAACACATTTGAAGCGAGTAAACAAGCTCATTAGAGGCATTGATTGTTTGAAAAGTGCCGACCAGGGGAAATTCAAGTGCCAGATTTATCAGTAGTCACGCACACATCTGGGTCGTTCTCCTCACGTACTTAACTTCATGCAAACAGACTGAAAATTACATGAATTCCTTCAACACCCCATATTTTATAGGTAAACACTCAGAGGTGTTAACTGTACTGTACCACTCAATAGCTCATGAATATTTTAATCATTGATTCATGAGTCATTCATCTTCTAAAGAACAGCTTATTCATGCTTTGTGAATATTTTATGAGCGCCTTGTTTTCTATTCTATTCTTATCTGGTAATATGCAGCACTTATGTTGTTTACAGTGATGATTTAACGTTGAAATTCATGGGAATTTCTTCAATAATAGGTCCTCGGTTTCAGACTGAGGTGGATAAAAGCGGGTTCCTCATTTTCAGTGGGTGACTGTTGATTTTGCCGGCTGAAATGATGCTCTCACCGGCTAATTAAACTAAAGTTTGCTCCATTAGTTTGTTGAAAAAAAATCAGCCTCCACTTAGACTTTTTAATGTTTCAAACTCACTTATAAAAGGGTCTTAAATATGCTCCTGACAGCTAAATGCATTTGTGTTAATATACTGAGGCTGTGCCATGTTTTCTTGTATTGCAGTATAGAACTAGAAGTTTAAGACCAGTGATTTTGTTTTATTATTAGCCTGTTTTTCTTATTAGCAAACATACTTTGTCATATTTTCGTTCAAGTTAGCGCAGGCTAAACCAGAAGTTAGCAGCCCGCCTTGCTCCATGGGCTGCACAATGTGGAAGCCCTTTCTGTAGCTATTAATCTTGTTAGCTGGACATGCTAACAAATGCAGCTCAGTAGAAGACTACTCGGTTCCTTACGTTGCTGCTCGTGTTTTGTTGATTGTAGAAGAGCTAAAAGATGTGATTTAGTTTAGAATAGCAGCTGAAATGTTTGTTATCACTATGCTACTTCTGAATATCTGACAACAGTCCTTTAAAATGCTCTAAGTTGTCACTCTACAGCTCAAATCTGCTGCAGACAGGATCATATAACTTTATTTATTATATCGAGCGGATCGCTGTCTTCCTCTGACGCGCCACTTCCTTCTCCACAGGTGGAATAGCTGCAAACAGAACAAGCAGGCAGCAAACAACCGCGCGGCCACAAACAACCAGATGGTGACGCCGGAGGGAGAGAAGCTGCACAGCGACAGCGGCATCTCGGTGGACAGTCAGAGTCTGCAGGAGCAGCAGCAGCAGCAGCAGCAGCTGCAGCAGCAGCAGCAGGCCCAGGCTGAAGTCCAGGCTCAGCCTTCACACTCACACACACAGGAACAGATAGGTAAGACTCAAACACACGCTTTATTTTTATGATGAAGCCGGGACATTAATATACACTATTATTGTACTGCATCAGGTTTTAGTGGAATCGATCACATAGTGTTTAGTGCTGCAACTAATGATTATTTTTATGATCGATTAATGTGTGGATTACTTTCTCGATTAATCGATCAGTTGTTTGGTCCATATAATGTCAGAAAATAGTGAAAAATGTTTCTTCTCTGCTTCTCACATCTCAAGGTGACGTCCTTAATACATAGATAATCAGTTTACTGTCACAGATGAGTAAAGAAACCATAAAATATTCACATTTGAGAGGCTGAAATCAGATAATTTAGACATATTTTATTTTAAAAATGACTCAAAATGGTTAATTTAATGATCGATTAACTGTTACAGCTCTAATTTTATTTTCTTCCCAATGCATTAATGATTTCAAGCAAATTGGAAAACAATCAGATTTTGAGGTTTTTGTCTGATGCAGTGCTTTTGCAATCATTGCATTCAACTTCAATTTGAGTATTTTATGCAGAATTCTTGATTCTTGATATAGAAAAAATGTTTTAATCCATTTTGTGATATTGATTTTGGTCCAAGCATCAGTTAACCAGACCCTGTTAGCTGTTAACTGGGCCTAACCCACAAATCTATATCCGTCACAGAATTTCTAACTTGAGATAAGGCACTCATCCGAGCCCGAGTACATTCCTGCTTCACACCGAGCTCTTCTAGCTGCCAAAGAAAGTCACTGTCGATTACATCAAGATACTCTGATCAGATGTGAACACGTGTGCTGGATTTCCCGCATTGTGCAAAACTTTTCCTCAGAGCAAAGGCACATTTCTGGGGATTGAGATCAAAAACGATATCTCAGCTATGAGCGCGACTAACACCTCGCTGCCAAGGGCAGATAGGTGAGGCCAAGTCTTATATGCACTCATGATGTATCAGACTCCAGGAATGTGGAGATCGGGATGGCGAGGCCGTGTAGCAACATGAATGCTTTATACATCAGCTCGGCTGTGTGCCTCTTAATCCTAAATGTTGCTGGTCACCATCAAAATGAGGCTAAAATATTCACTGCTGACAGTTTCTATCTTAGTGTGAATTGCAACGTATAAGCAAAGTATGTAACTGCATATGTTTGATCTATATTTGCCTTTACTACTCTTACTAATCCTCTGGATCTATATTCGTCTGTCTTTGACTCATGAAGTATTTTCAGTGTACGTCTGCAGGACCGTCTTCACCACGTAGACTTTGCAAGCCAGACAAAATCTGAGAGGTTCTGTGAAATTAACTCAGTAGATCGTCTGGCTGGAGGGATAAAAACAACATTATGCACTTTACTGATCTATTATAAAGCAATTTACTGTGAGCTTAGTTTACTTCTTTCAGCACAGTGAACAGAGAGAGGGGGAGAAACAGTGTCGAGTTTTGTTGTTTTTTAAATTGATTTATTTTTTTTAATGTGTAGTTTGAACAATGCATATTATATTTGATGCAAAAGTCAGGCTTTTAAAAAACATAAACTCTTTCTCAGTTCAGTGTCAGAATCATGTTTCATCCACATTTCCCAGGTCTCATCAAAGATATCGCCTTTAATTTTTAGTTTGTACATCAACTTTTCCAGCAGACATCCTGGACAACCTCAGACCGCTGCTCTGTCTCCCCGGAGGCTCAGCTTCATACCAGTGTCTTGTTCTAGGCTTTTTGCAGCTATGGGCAGAATTTATGCCAGATATCTATTCCTCTTTTATACGGCATCCTCAGTTCTCCCATAGGCACATCACAGCATAGTTGTTTGGAGCAGCATATCTCATTATATCATCCATGGTTGCAATTACATTGTTCCAGTAAGGCTTTGTGCACCTTCTGGAAAAACTTGGGTATGGTTGGGCCCCTGGTTGCCAAAGAGCCTCCAGTTGTTGGGGTCCTTAGCGGTCTCCTTTTGATTTGAGGTGTTATATATATATATTTAAAAAGAATAGTAAGGTTCTCCCAACCAAACTCTCTCCATATTTGTGATTTGGCACAGGGGAACTAGCTAACCACTAACAACAAGTAAAATTTTGTCCATCAAGAAACTCCAAAAACTATTTTCTCCATGAAATATGAGCAAGTTTCTTCAAAATCAGTGTGTGCTTGTCTACAGAAATCAGTGCCCCAGAAACATGCCACTCCAGCTACCTCTGTTGTTTTTTCAGTCTGATTCTTGTATCATTTGTGGTCTGATAAACAGTAAATTCATCAAATCTCTGCCACATGTCAATGTTTTCCAGGCTAAGCTGGTGCTCAGGAGCACTGGGTGCTGTAGTCTTGCATGTCCAGTCTTATTTCTGAGCTAACTAGCAAACTAGTGGCTAAAGTAGGCGCTAACAACATGTAATCTTTGTCTGGCAACCAGAAAATTCTGTAGCATAAATCACCAAAAGCTGAGGCAGAGCAGCCGGAGGACATCGGAGAGAAAAACAGAAAATAGATGAGTGCTCAGGAGCACTGGGTGCTGTAGTCTTGCACATTCAGTCTTATTTCTAATGCAACATGTAAAAACTTCTCTGGCAATCAGAAAACCTTGAAGCATCAATTGCCAAAAGTTGAGGCAGAGCAGCCGGAGGACAAGAAAATATTGAAATATAATCCAGGTTCACGAGCAGAGGTCATGTCCCTCAGCAGGCTACTGACAATCAGAGGAGAGTGGGCTTAAAGAGACAGGTGCTAAAACAGCCCTAGAGTGAAAAATAAAGCTGGAAATGAGCATAATATGTCTTATTAAAGGGTTATTGTAGCTAATAATAATAAAAATAATCATCTAATACTGTTTACCACAGTACCATGGCTGTGATATTTTCTGACGGTTATGTTACTGTGAGAATTTGGTACCGCTGCAGCCCTGCTGGGTACCAACAGAAGGAAATGAGGCTTGTTACAGAGTGAAGAATCTGCACAGAGTGAAAAAAAATGAGGATAACCTTTAAACAGCTCAGAGAATAAAAGCAAATGCTGCAGGAATGAGATGTGACCTCTGCAGAGCAGTCTGCCTTCCCTCAAATAGCACTTACATTAAAGAGATGAAACCAGCATTCTCACTCGATCTATACTCATAAACCTGAGAAGCTTTTTACCTGAAGAAGAAGAAGAAGAAGAAGTCATGATCTTGTTATTCATTCAGTCATTCATGCTTCTCTCCCCGACTTTCTCTCTAAAGGATCTCATGTTTTCTTACTGGTCTTATTAAGAATTAAAGCAAGGCTTAAAAAATAGTTATACAGGGATAATAATGTGCTAACAAGGCAAACAGCTGATAAATCCTCCCTCCAACAATCCCCACCACGGTGTCTTTTCTGGGATACCAATTACATTCTAATGAGGCTTGGGAAAAGCTTATTTTGTTTTTGTGTTTTGTTGGAGTCCCCCTTTCCATTCTTCGGCTCAACAAATGCAAAGCCTGCTGCACGTCGAAAGAAAAGAAGGAATTTCTTTTGGAGGAACAGCTCGGGTTTGGTTCACTGAGAAGATGACTGCTCCGTTAACCCTGTCGCCTCTTTAACTGATTGGCTCATTAGCAGGTGTTATGAGATGGGATCCAGGCCTGGTCTCGCCGCCACATCCAGCATCAGCGTTTAGCACCTGCTAATTGGCGTTAGCACCGTCTGCGGGCGCGGAAGCCATTAAAAAGGCAGCAAATGCTCTCGTGCTGGGGGTCGTTGGTTCTTCCACAACCAACTGGTTCTGTTAAAATACGCGAGAGGGTGAGAATATGCGCCATAAATCCACAATAATCGTGGGGGGTTTCCTGTTTCCAATGAACCATATTTTACTGGTGGCCTAAATAATGGGAACACCTCCAGTCCAAACAAGTCAAATAAAAAAAAGAGAAATAGGGCAATGAAAACGTCCCGTGTTTTGACTGACAACATTCAGAGGGGGTATTCCCTGCGTGAGGCACTAGTGAGGGGTGAGAGCTCCTACATGAAGGGTGCTCGGCCTCATTTCTGTCTGCTCATCTCCATTTAAAAGAAGCGTCTATCTGTGCGGCGGCCCTCCCTCCCTGCACCCCCACACAACCTCCTCTGCTGTCTGCTTCCCCCGCCTGAATCGTGCATATTGAATGTGTTTAAAATTTAAACAAAACTCAGAGCCCTCGCTCGCAACACCCATCCGTGCATCGCTGCCCTGCGTTTGACCTCACGGCCTACACAAAACGGAGTCGACGCAAATGTTGGTCCTAAAATTACAAATGAAAATCGTGCAGCAGCAGGCAAACAATCCTGAATGTAAGTAACCCAGATTGATGTTAGACTGAATACATACATAAAAATAAGCCTTATTCAAAACATTAATTCAGCAAAAATGAGTACATCAGTCCAAATAGTGAGTTGTGCTAAAGTAGTTGTTGTTTTCTCCACATACTCACTGTAACCCCCCAAAAAATGAAAAATTCAGGCAATCAGATGCCACAACTTTCTAAAGTTCCTAAACTCAAAAGTTTCAGGTTATCGGAGTTCAGATATTTTGCATTAGTCACGTGTAATTTTTGTAGCCAATAATGAAACCATCATGACACACTGACGAAAGAAAGAATACTTACAGTAGCACCAGTACTTTTAGTTGTAACTGAGTAATAATTTCAGTAATGTAACAGTACTTTTTGCCACATGAGTTAAATAAGCCTTACTGTCACTCTAAATTTTTAAGTTATTAGAACTTGTAAACAACATTTTTTAAGTTCTCCCGGGTCATTATAATGAATGAATTTGATCATTCGGTCTCACAGTGCTCGTGTGCTCATGGAAGCTCAGACAGGCTGCAGGAACATTGCAGGAGGGCGAGACAAGTGCACGAAGCATCTGCGTTTACTGTATTTCACTTTAAATTGTCTGTATTGTGTCCACATGTGTAGGATGACAGATGTAAATTAGCGTCTCACTAAATTTGGTGCAAACATGTTTTCAGTTCTTGACTGTCCGTCTCACTGCTGCCAAACTCCATTAACATTTTGTTCAATTTAATCGTTATAAACATTTACTCTTTCTAAAAGATGATCTTATGACTCATGAACACACTAATACTTGTTCTCTGAACATTTGGTATTAATTTGAACTCTAATTAATGTGAAATTGGCAAACTAAAACAGGAATTGAATTTTCAAAGGAAGAAATTTTGTCTGTAGCGTTGCCGTCAGAGAGGCAAGTGTTTCCTTCATCTCTGATGACATATCGTGGTTATTTTATGATAAATTTACAGTAAATAAACTACAGATTTCTCCTTTAATAACCATCAGGGAGATTCAGTTTAGTTCTGCACGACCAGCAGGAGCTCAATACTACATTTGTCAGTGTGTCATATTATCCAGCAGCAAGTTACAGTAATAATGTAGATGAGTCACATAATACTAATGGATATTCAATAACAGATGACTCATAATTTGTTGTTGTTCTCCCACATTAAAGAGTTTTGATGAAACTTCTTCGTGCAGAAGGATTCCCACCACTGCTGGATGACAACAGCATTAGTCACCGGTAATATCAGTTTCCGTTTTTCATTTTAGAGGTGATGGACTTTAAATTGGAGGCGGCCCACAGAGCACACGGCCTCCAGCCTCGGGGGTCACGACGGCAGAGATTTGAGTCTGCTGTGCTGGGAAGTAATCGGCCCTTTTCTACCAAACTGGTCCCAGAACTAAAAATCCCTTTTTGCACATCCCTGTTTGTATTTCTACGACATCTGAAGAAACATGAAGATCAGGCGAAGTAGTGCGATACATATTAAAAAAAGATGAAAAATGAACATTACGACTGAGTGACTCAGCCAAAAGAAGAGATTTCTCAGTCAGACCGGTTCCTCCTGATCCTTTATCTGCTTAGACAGCGTCTGATCAAATATTAATTCTAATGTTTCTGTTCATTTTTTTTTTCAGGGACACAGTGAATACTTTAGATCAAAGTTAACTTACAACAAACGAGTGAAGCCATTTATCATATATGACAGCAGAAGGAAAAATAAACCTATAATAAACCTAATATAACCTGCGTCAGAGGTTTCCTTTGAGAATATTGTGCAGTACTTTGAGTTTTCTCCCGCCTCCTGCAGTGAGCTGAACACACTTCTGACAAAGGTCGACGTCAGCGGCTGGTTTTAGAACATGAGGCTCGTTACCTTTACCTTGTGAGGCAGCTGGTGTTTGTGTCCACACCAGAGGTGGTGCGAGCCAATCAGTGTCCTCGGAGGGACTTACTGGCAGCTGTGGGCGTGATTTTAGGTGTGACGACAGCGAGAAGCGTCCATGGAAACGACTCGACTCGAACAAACAATGGCGGCTCCTGAAGACGTTAGCGTAGAAACTGATAGCATCAGTTATACGTTTTCTGATTGGTTGAAGTTAGACTGACAGACGGTTCATCCAATCACCTGCCAAGTGTTGTTTGAAAGTGCCTGCCCTTTTCCAAACAGCTTCTATGGACGGCTTCCCAGATGTTTCCGTCTAACAAACCATCTGGCGTGTCAGGTTGACGTCACCCGTTCAACCAGCCAATCAGCTCGTAGCAAAGTCAACTCATTAAATCACAAACTGTCAGCTGGTCGAAATCACAATATCTCATCCAAAAGAAAGAAGTGATCCAGGAACAGACGAGAGAAGTTAACAAAAGAGGGGAGATCTCCCGTCTCTTCTGCTGAAGCGCCCATCGATGGTCCAAAGTGTTTTCACTGTTTCATCAGTAAATGCAGCTGTAGTTAGTAACTCACTCTAACTGTCCTCATTCATATTTTAAGATGCTACAAATTATATCCAGTGAGGCTGAATGATTTGGGAAAAATATCTAATTGCTATAATTTTGACAGATATTAGAAGCTATGATCAGAGAAGAGAACAGCAAAATAATGAGAAAATGAGGACGAGGTCTCTGCCGTCACACTTCCTGCATCCTGCACAGTAAAAAAAAAACATGCTACAAACACATTTAGTACGTGAGAGAACTAAATAACATGTTCATGTGGAATTTGGAATTTATAGGTCAGATCGTCTCTGCACCGCTGCAGTACTTCATTATAATGCTGTTTTCTCACATTTTTCTGTTCTGTCCTGTTTCAGCAGTTTGGATACTGCACTTGGTCATATTGTGAATTTGATAATATTGCCATTAATTGTGCAGCCATAATAGATAGAAAGTAGTTCTGGTAGATTCTCCTGCAGAAAGAAAGTAGTTCCTACATGAAACTGTGGATTATCTTGAGTAACTGGGTCATGATTCGTGGAAAGAGCAACAGGTGTTGAATTTTTCATCTTTTTTTTTTTGCTTTGAGCATCGTAAGCCAAGTGCCATCCAGTTCCATTAAATTCAAGAGACATCTGACATCTCTTTGGCTTAGATGGGTGAATAACACTACAGGTCAGAGGGAAAATATGTATTTTTGATTTTTCAGGGATAACTGAACTTTAACACTCAAAAATGTGGCTTCATCAGGGTTGAGTGGGTGTGATTCAGTCAGTTTTGATTTATCAAACAACTCACCGGCTGATTTAAATACATAAATCTCTGTGCTGAAACTTTGAATTTAGCAGGAAAAGACTGTGCACATGTAGAAATTCATCACTCATTGTAGAAGCTTATTGGGAAAATATGTTTTCAGGGCCTTTAGAGAGACAATAAGACACTTCTGAAAAACTGGGGCCCATGATTCATAATCTGTTCACGGGATTTGTCGTTTAAATGAAAAGTAATAAAATTCGTGCCATGAATCACTGCCCTCGGGGAGAGATAAGTAACGTGGCAATATGTGAAACATAATAACATATTTTTCAAATTACTAAAACAATCCCAGTATCTCTTATGTTTTCCCTGGGAGTTCCTGTGATTAGCGTGCAGCGTCTCAAATTCAGTCCCAATCAACAAACTTTATCCCGAACGTGCTGATTATAAAGCAAAGAAGAGGAAGTCGGTAATACGAAGCTTTACTGCGACTGGGAGTTCACATTTCAGAATTGAACCAGTTCAGTGGAAGACATCTTGTATTGATTCTTGGAATCGAACAGCCATGTGGCCATTATTATTGAAGCCGCCTCCAAAATGAGGTGCGATGCCACTTCAGACACAGCTGCTCTGACGTAGAAACATAGGTTCAAGCCACCGTGCGTACGCCTGCGTCACAGATGGATTTGCACTGGGCAGCGTCAGCGTCCCTCTGCTCTTTGTCTCTGACGATGCCTGCAGAGTGTCTGTTTAAACAGGAAGGAAGAGAGAGGAACGCCATGGACTGTGGCCGTCACTGGACAGAATCAGCGAGCAGAGCGATCCAAGTGTGCTTTATAACACTGAAATATCTGGAAAAAGGAATGAAAACAGAGGGAGGGTATGACGTTATAAGTCGACAAAAGAATCCCCCTCTTCTAAAGCTTTAAAATAAATCCTCTTGTACTACACTTCCCTGGCACAAGGATGCATTTATAAAGACGAGAATACACCCACCAGGCTCGGGGGTCCTCTCAGGAACGCCTCTGCATTCCCCAGGCGTTTCCATGGCTTCCCTCAATTGACAGCAGGTTAAGAGGTTTGTGGGAAAAGTGAGCGTTTGTCTCCCATCCTCATCCGGCTAATGACTCCAGTTTAACAGGTTCTGGATGAGTGAGTGACACCACAGGGCCCCCTGCAGGGAAAAGTGTGATTATTATCAGGGCTGTTAGGGTTCTCACATGCAGAGGAACTTAGGGGGGTGACTCAGAACTTAAAGGGGCAGATCATCCCAAAATGAAAAATACAGATTTTCCTCTTACCTGTCGTGCTGTTTATCCCTCTGCACTCTTGGAAACAAAAGTCCTTACTAGAACCCTTTTTGGTTCCTGGTAGGACCTTCTACTTTGGAATCCTTTCAGAGGGTTCTACCTAGAACCTAACAAAGAAGGATTATACCTAGAATCACATGTAAAACGTTATGATATGATAGGCCTTTTCCACCAACGTGGAACCAGCTTTGTTCTGGTTCAAGCCACCAAAAATAAACTGGTTCAGTTCCTGAAAAGTGGGTTCCCAGCTGGAACTACAAAATTGCAGGTTTTCCTTGGGAACCAAAGTGGGCGTGTCATATTCTACATTGCGCAGCGCCCTCTGTTGATGACGTTCTTGATTACAATGGTTCCACTCCAAACTGGTGGAAACACGCGCTGGTTCACTAGTTAGCACCAAGGTTCCAAGAACCCTTCAGTGGTATAATGGTTCCATCTGACAAGAACATTTCCACTGTGTAAGGGTGCTAACAACCCAGGGAGGTTCTACCAAGAACTCATTCATATTCCAAGGGTTTCATCTCGAATCCACCCAGAACTTTTGGAACTTTCTTTCAAAAAGGGTCCTTTGTATGAAAAGGCTTATGAATGGAGTACTTAGTCTTAGAAAGCCCTTTAGGAAGAACCCTTTTGGAACTCTTATTTCTAACAGTGTCCGTTGTTTTGGTGTGAGTTTGGAGGAACTAAATGGCCAAAACATACATTTGATTTCTCAAGATAATCCACAGACCTTGTTAGGAGCAGTTTCATGTAGGAACTACTTTCTTTCTAGAAAGAGGACCCCCTGGGGGCCTCAGACTCCCTGTTGAAGACCCATGATCTAGATGGATCAGTAGCACTGCAGGTAGCAGGAGGATCCTGTGTTGGGACAAGTGAAAATAAGAAAAAGGTTCATGTTGAAAATGTATTTAAACGTGTGTTTTCTCCCAGAGCCTGACAGATTTCTTCTCTTTTTCTTTCCCTCTGCAGTGGTGAGAGTGGACGGCGGCCCGCAGCCTGACACGCCTCCGCCCGAAGTCTGATGAAGAGGAGAGAGAAGAAGAGGAGGCGTCAGAGCTGAAGACAGGGAGAGGAGAGCGACGACTTGAACCACGGACCAAAAAGAAAGTGGGAGAGGGAGGGGGGGGG
>JAJHUR010109302.1:0-12680 GCA_027495735.1 Lutjanus campechanus | reverse complement strand
AAAAAACATGAGTGTAATAATAAAGAGGAGACAATCATTGTCGGGATAGAAAATGGATTCCATTTGTGTCGGTGGCACATTTCATTGTAGCTCAGACAATGAGTGACACAGTTCATGCTACCGAATTCATCAATTAATCTGCCTCCACCTCCATTCCTCCACTCCCCCCTCCTTCTATTCTCCTCTTCTTTTATTGTGTTCGAGGCGGGTCTCAGTTTTTCTTTGTTACCGCTGAGTGGCACCTCTCCATTTTTAATCAAAGACTTCAGCACTAAAGATAGCGTCGTGTTTCGATTCAGTCAAAGAGCTTCAGCTCCGTTATTGAATTATTCCATCAGTTTTCTGTCTCCATCATAAAGAAAGGATCTTATTGTTAAGAAATAGATTCTCATTTGGAGGAGCTAAATGGGAGTGCAGGAGAAGAATGGCTCTGTCATGTTACCACCACCCTCATCTCCTGTGTTCATCGCTGCTTGGCCTGCGCTGAAATTGGCTTTAAATAGACGCTGAGGATAACATCACTGTCAGAGGCAGAACAATTCAATTTCAGAGCTCTGTCAGGTGGAAACATGATGAACTGCATTTATCCTCCAGATTAAAGAAAAATGATTTCCTTTAGTCCGAAGCACGGCTCCATCGTCGAAGTCTGAGAGGCCGCGACCTGAAGTGAAACACAAGTTTCAGAACGCAGGTGAGAACTCAAAATGGATCAGATAGGCTCATCAGTCCCTCCAGGAAATGACTGTTCACACAAACTCAACCAGTCCCTGTGAATTCTGCACAGCCTTGCAATTTTGACCAATCATTAGCTATTGTAGCTTCCTGCAAGTTCCACCAATCAGAGAAGCACAAATATCATACATGTACGTCTCAGTGAAGTGACTCAGTGTTTTGTTTTATTATTCACTATTTTTTGCATTTATTTATTTATTTATTTATTTTGTCACAGATACTGAAAAGGAAACATCATTTGTCACAGTCATCACCATTTATCAACACTCTGTGAACTCTGTGAAGATTTTGAGTTTGAGCTCCAAAAAGATTTTGGATTTTTGTGGATTTTGTGGAATACCTCCCAGGTGAGCTTCTTCATATATGAATAAAACAGATGATTTGTTGATTTGTAAGATCTTCCATTTACTTAAGGTGCAGATTCAGATAAAAAAAAAACAAAAAGAAATCACAAAAGCACTCAGCAACCAAACTTGCAAAAAAAAAAAGTTACTGTTGAGTTTTTCAATATTTAACCAAGATGATCATCTCTCAAGTGCTGCGAGAGTCTAAAAATATCCACGGAGCAGAAATTATTCTAGTTTCTACACAAGCAGATATTACAGGAAAACAAATAAAATATGTGCTCACAGAAAGTTTTGCAGATACATTAGTTAAACATGTTTTCTTATTATGTTGATTAAAATATGTATCTGCACAGCATTATGTTTGTTGAAAATCATATTTGCAGTTTCAAATATAATATAGTCGTATATTACCATAATTTCTAGGAGACAGTGTTGCAGAGAGTTTGTACCTCCGCCGAGGCAGCACATTCATCTAAATGTGTTATTTTAAGACCTGAGGTTGGTTTGGTTCGTTTGCTTTGTGGTTTGTTTGACAGGAGGTGGACAGAAAAGTCAGAAATCAGGAATGCAGGTGCTGTTTTTAATTAAATGTTTGTGAATCGGAGTCGGAGAAGTTTGACACAAATATGTTCATGTGCACACTGTCACTTAAAGTAAAGGGAATGAAGCCTTTAACCGTTGGTCATTTTGGTTTTGTTTTTTTGCCATCTCTGTTGACTCTGCAGGCTGTGGTTTTTGATCACTGAGGATTCTGCTGCCTATGCATTCATAAAACATAAAAAATAAAGAGATGTTTTCCCACTTTGGTTTGGAAGAAACTGACTGATCTGCACAGAGACCTCAACCCCTTTTTATTTTTGATGAACTGAAGGACTGATGGTGAACCAGGCCTTCATATAAAATGTTTAAAATATGACATTAAAACCCTGCATCCAGATATCGACAGCTCCTCGTCATCCCCTCTCACCTTGGAGAGGTTTTTCATCTTGGAGCGGTGACAGCGATGTTTGCCTCCAGTTTTGGCTCGACCGCTTCGGCCTCTTTCCCCTCCAGCAGCTCGTCTTCCTCTAAGTGATGAATCTGCCTCTTTACCTTGGACTTGTTCCCAGAAAGCAGGAAGAAAACAGCCAGCAGACAGCAGGTGGTACAGAGTTTAATGAAATCTGGACCACTGATGTGTTACTGTAATCAGTGACAGTGAGCAAAAACATTTAGTAATGTGAAAAAGTTGCTTTTTTTTCATAACTAGCGTACAGCTGAGAAGATTATGATATAAACTGATTCACTGATGAGCAAAATTAATCTGACATTATAATTTATGTTTGGTAGGTGTATCAAAAATTTTGTTTAGTTGCATGACCAAAAACTAAATAAATAAAATTAACTCTTTCATGCATAGTTGTCACTACAGTGGACAGCTAATGAAAAGCTATTTGCTGGTAAATGCACATTAGCTACCACAGTGGACACTAATGCATCACCTCATACACTGACACCCACTGGCCAGTCCTTGTAAGTGCAACAAAATTTTCTCAAATCCAAGATGGCCGACAGAGAGTCGGGAATGTTGAGCAGCTCAGAAATATCTTGCTGATCCTTCTGTAGAAGGAGAGCCATGCAGGTAAAAACAAAAAAGAGGATACTGAGGATGCTGTGGATGCTGATGGATGCTGATGGAGCTGAGGATGCCGAGGATCAGTGGATGCTGATGGAGCTGAGGATGCCGAGGATGTGGAGGATCGGTGGATGCTGATGGAGCTGAGGATGCTGAGGATGCTGAGGATCTGTGGATGCTGATGGAGCTGAGGATGCTGAGGATGTGGAGGATCGGTGGATGCTGATGGAGCTGATGGAGCTGAGGATGTGGAGGATCGGTGGATGCTGATGGAGCTGAGGATGCTGAGGATGTGGAGGATCGGTGGATGCTGATGGAGCTGAGGATGCTGAGGATGTGGAGGATCGGTGGATGCTGATGGAGCTGAGGATGCTGAGGATCGGTGGATGCTGATGGAGCTGAGGATGTGCCACCTGACAGAGCTCAAGGACAGAAGAAAAGCAGAAATGTGAGGGAGACCTGTCTTACCTATGTCATCATTTTATTCATTGGCTTGTTAAATACATATTTCTTCAGTTAAAAATGCAAATGCATGCAGTCCACCTGAGTGACAAACTGCTTGAAAAATCTGTGTTAAAAATAAGTTCAATTGTTCTTTTTCATGGCTAAAGTGGAATAAAAACACTTAAGAACAAAATCCTGATTCAAGCTCTCATAATTTATGCATGAAAGGTTATGAACTGAACTGATTACACGCATACATTAGTCCCCAAAATTATCTCTGGTGCAGCTCAGGTGTAACTCACATTCATTTTACCAGCAAACTAAATGGTTAATTTGAGGTTGTAATAAAGCTTGTGGATGTGGCGCTCATACACATTTTTGAGCAAGCTTTTGTCCCTAAACATGACAAAAAATAAAAACTCAAGACATAAATGACTCAAGTCAAGACAGCAGCTGTTTTGTGATCTTTTTTTTACATTTACATTTGGTCTCCATTCACTGACATTAGCTGCAACCCTGTTTTCTGCTGAAACTCCAGGATTGTTTTGTGAACTGAAGATCTTCACTCATCCTCACATCGGCATAGAGGTGAGTACATATTGAGTGGATTATCATTTTGGGTGGAATATCACTTTAAGTCCAAAAACTGAGACGGAATCCAGTGATGCAGTCTGGGTACATTTCATTTTCCCAGTGGAAACCAGCAAATCTCGTGCAGGAACATGTACAGTGCAGGCCTGGCAAAAAAATGAAACAGAAAAACAAAAAATACTAAATGCAAAACTATGTAAAAAAAAAAAAAACAAAGCAAAAACTCAGCTCTGCACTTTGGGCAATGCCCCTTTAATAACCCCAGCCTCCTCTCTTTTATCAGCTGGGTCCTACTAAGAGAAGCTGATTAGTGTTTGATAATCAAGTTTCCCCCCCGGAGATTTACACCCGGTCCACAAATCATCCAGCCATTTATATTTGAAATACCAAACACACTAAAACATATTTTCAGGCAAATAATATGTGTAAAAAGGCAGTTAAAATAGTATTGCTGACGGATAAAACAACAACACCCCTCCAACCCTGCCATGCTTGGTACATTCCCCCGGCAACCTCCAGTGGAACACTCCTGTACAGGTTTGGCAGTTCTGGGTCTAAAGGAGGAGCGCAGGCACAGCAGAGGAGAAGCAGGTGACTAAAAACTGCTTTGCTTTGTTAAACACTTTCCAACAAACATAAGAATCTTTAGAAATGATACATGTCTACATGTCTTATGTAACATACATACAAACAGGAGTAAAGATGATGATGTGAAATCCTGCTACACTAACACCACAGCACAGACACCTTCAAGCCAGCTTGAGTTTATGTGTGTGTGTGTGTGTGTGCGAGTCTACAGGACACGAGCCAACCCCGTGACAGATCCACTACCAGAGTGTAGAATAAATACATACAGAGAATGAAAGACTTACATGATATCAGACTGCTACACAGCAGATACTGATCACTGCATTTTCGGAGGCATTTTCTAGTTCTGGTATCGGTATCACACTGGCGTCTCCCCAGCCCATAATTTTTTATCAGTCATTAACAATAATTGGGGATGGAGCTGATTAAAAAGGATTCAAAAGTTGAATTTTAGTGAAATAAAGTTTACTCTTGTTTGTATATTTCCCCTACATAGATCATATTCATATTCATTCTTTATGTCTCTCCTGGTCTTTGTGAGCCACTTCTTTATCAGATTAAAACCTGCACTTTAGGGTTGATGAGCTTTTTAACAGCATCTGTTTGGGCTGCACTAACATGACATGGAAAAGTCAGAAATAATGACAATAAAAAGGAAAACTTAATATTAAGTTGCAGCCCGACAGCGATGACACTGATCGACCTCATCACTACACGTCTTTATGTGTGTCTTCTGTGTGTGTTTCTGTGTGTGAAACTGCTTACCTGGAGAAAAATGTAAGGTTGATGAGCCCACTGTGACCCCCATCTCCTCACTGTGTCACCTGCTGACATGTGCAGGAACGTGTGTGTGTGTGTGTGTGTGTGTGTGTGTGCGTGCGCTCTCAAGTTTATCTTGTTGTGATTTCCTGGATGTTATGGCCTGATTTTGATGATAACAGCCCTCTGTCAGCAGTCTGCAGAAAACCTCCTATAAGCATTTCTGCCCCTTTAGTACCAACTGAGCCTCAACACACACACACACACACACACACACACACACACACACACACACACACACACACACACACACACACAGCTCAATGCTGCTATATATCAGACTTCTTGCTCATCTCTGCTGCTGCTTGTTCACTGAATTGAATCTCCTGTTGATTAGACTAAATTAAAACTATTTTACTGCAGCTCCACAACTACAGTTTACTTCAGTGTTGTTGTGAAATGTCCTCAAGGTATCAGCTTCATTTATTATCAATATACAACACGGCTGCATTACAAAAAGAAAGCTTAGTTCCTTTATGCTGTGTACAGATAATGAAAAACACAAAATTACATAGAAAAACATGTCAGTTATTTACATACATACATGTACACATGTACACCCAGAGGATGATGTTGTGGTGCGTTTTTTGAATTAACATCAGGTTGTGTGCTGTAATCAACCTCATCTGCAAGTTCTCACTACTGTCGGTTTCCTGGTCTTTTAAAGAGAGTTTGTCCTAGTCCTAGTGTCCTAGTCAACTGTTTAACTGTAGTTAAAGGTGGATTACATGTGTGTTTGGCTGCAGACATCATGGATGCGCCTCCCAAACTTCTCAAATTAGATCATCAAGTTTCCACACAACACTGCTGAGCAGAATCAGACAAATCCACTGTACTCATACGCACATCGAGTCGGCACCTTCACATCTGTTTCTTTTACACAAAAGGTAAAAATCCATTAAATAAACATTCAAATAATATGTCATGCACCCAGAAAGTGTTTGTTGGGGTGTTTCCATATGCTAATTGAAATATCCTGGCGCTTGAATCCCATTTAAGATCAAACATGATTCATCATCATACTCAGGTGGGTAAGACTTGGCTGTCAGCAAGCGTTTCATGAATCTCATGTAGGTATTTCAGATTTTCTTCTTACTGCTTTCTTAAAGAAAAAATACAAGAGAAAAGTAAGAAAACATTCGCACATGAAGCCCGATGTCTCGCGCCTCCCCTCATCCTGTCTCTGTCTTATGTGATGTGTCCTGTCAGCTTGGAGGACATTCTGTCCCTCTCTGATTTACTGTTGTTTGTCTCATTTCATTTGTTTGATTTTCCTGACTGGACATTATCCAGGAGCAGCCTGAAGTCCTGTCTGTAGCATGGCTCTAACCTCTGCTCTCCTCCTCTCCTCCCGGGGTGGTCTCCTGCAGTGCATCCAGCTGATCTGACTGTGTGGTCAAGATCCGCCGCTTTTTAATCCGAACCTCATGCTTTCTTTTCCAAGTGTATTTCTGTCACAGATGATACATGTTTCAGCAAGAAAGTCCAAACTTTGGAGCAAAGTTTGAAAGAGCTGCCGGTCGCAGCAACTACATACAGTACACTAGTGACGTGTGCATGTGTGCATGTGTGCATGTGTGTGCGCTAGTCTTTCATGAGAAATGTACAAAGCTACTTAACTGTTGCCTCTAAGTTGTTGCACAGCTGCCCACTTCTACCTGCTGCTGCAGCCCCTCTCACCCAGTGTGAATGACCCAAATGTTGTTATCAGTAAAGTGAGACAGATGACAACTCTTAAACAGCGCAGTTTGTCAGTGTTTTGATGTAGAAAATGAAAATAAGATTGGATGTAGGCTGTGACAGAATAAACTAGTATATAACTGCTCAACTACAGGAACATGTGACCACATTCAGCACAGACATGTGGATGTTAACCTGCACGGAGAGCAGCTGCTGCTGCTAACACTGCTAACATTAGCCACACTGGTTGCAGGCTGGCCTGCTCAGGATGAGTGATGTCATTCACCTGCAGACACTGTGATCCTGTTCGGTCTGAAGAGTTGAAGCATTTAGTGAGTTGTTGTCATGTTTTGAAGGATAAAATACAGTGTTCATAATACACAGCACGAAGTGTGCATATTTAAGCAGCATTTAAAATATGCAGAATGTGATTAATGCCCTCAAATGAACAAGGCTTAATATTATCAATGAATAAACTGTGCTCTGTTTTAACTGCTTTCTGAGTGTTTTCTTACTGTTTGACTGGTCAAGATTAAAATTTGTGTTTAAGAGAAATTAGTCACCAGGAACATCCCTAACAAACTATTTGAATAGCAACATATTATATATAATTATATTCAGAGAAAATACAGACATATTTCTTCTTTAAAATAAGTAGAATTAAAAACCTTGAGGCACTAAAAGACTTTAGTTTAAGACATGCTGTTATGAGAGACAGGCCTTTATTTCCTGAATCATATTTTAAAAATGGAGTTGATCAAATTTTAATAAGAAGCCTTGCTGTTCCCTGTTTGCTGCCGTTTGCTTTTAATGTAAATTTAACACTTCTTTTGGGTTTCTGATCACCAAGGACTCCTCACATGCCTCTTCGTCTCTCTGTGCTGTGAACACCGTGTCAGATAGATTCACTCAACTGCTCTGTGGGCCCTTCTTTCAGTTTCTCTTCTGATACAAATGAAGATACAAATTCTTATTTCTTGTAAACTAAATATATCAAATAGCCCTTTTTAGCCTCATCAGCGAGCAGCCGAACGGTTCAGATCTTTTTTCTGCGTGTGTGCTGTAGTAGCACCCTGCTGCGCTGCTACACAGCTATTGATCTGGCAATCTGAGGCGCAGCAGTAAGTGGAAGGTAAACAAGCTGCTCCAGGCTTGATGGAAGTCTTGTTATCCAGATTGGAGGGCGCGCGAAGCGTCTCCGCCCCGTCTTTTTCTAAGTGTTCACGGTGTCCTCTCTGTCTCACACCCCCCTCAGTGAGAGATGGAGGAAAATATTCAGCACAGGACCTGATCAAAGCGCAACATGGCCCGGTACTCCCTCTTATCATGTCATTTGTTCTGGAGACGCCTCAGCTGAACGTTCAATCGACTGAGGATGAAGCAAGTTGAAGGAAATGAAGGAAATGTGATTGTGAAAATGATGGTGAGGAAAACTGTGGGCAAACTGGGGAAAACAGCTGGTTGGATATAGTGCAGTAACTGTCTCCACAAGAAAAAGAAAAGACATGATTTTTGGAGAGAGACATGCTGGTGCTTTGTGCACCACAAGCTGTGTGCCATCTTGTTCCATTATACTGGAGATAAGGCAGGCATCCCTACAGCCCTGACTGGTCTTATATAGAACTTTAATCAGGCCTGAAAAGTTGAGCCTGTCAAGGCCCAAACGGACCCGAACCGGTCCCTTGTTAGCCCAACATTTTTCTTAACAAGCTTCCCGACATAAACCAAATGAAATACTTGAGAAATAAGGCCCAGCCTGACCCAAACCCATCGGGGCCCATCATGTTCAGGGACAGATCTCAAGCTTTAGTCTATTCTGCTTTCCAAGATGGCACCCATCTACTTTTGTCCCTTGATTTCTCAAAAGTCGACCGCTGCCGCCATGACTGAACGCTGAGACATGTGCTTTTAGACTGTGACTCACACAGGAGTGAATATGTCTCATCCATTGTGACGCACCACAGAAGAAGACTTTCTGTCATCCGAATAGAAATCGAGGTACAACAACTGGAATCAAATCTGAAAACACTGCTGAGTCATGCAGCGTCAACAGCGGAAAATAGGACAGCAGGGTTACTTGGTTGAGGGGTTTGAGGGATGTCAAGTGTCCTCCAGTCTGAAGTTATATGTTGGCATCATCACATTCATTTTACAATATTTCACTCAACATTTCTACAGATCCACCCACAAATCTGACCGACTGCTTTCTAAACCATGATGCTCACCGAGTCAAAACGACGGACGAGATGTCCAGTTTCTAAGAACGTCCAGCCCTCACTCGATGACCATTTATTCCTCAGTGTCGTTTGTTTGTCCATTTATTAGCGGTTTGTTTGTTGGGGCTGCTCAGTCACGCTCTCTGTGAGCGCGGCTTCGTGCGGCGAGCGAGTCTGGAACCAGTCGTATTTATAGATCAGCCTGTCTGAGGACGGAGCCAGAAGCCACAGAGTAATGATGCGCTACAAATGGGACTCATCCAAAACTCGTTCTCCCTCTGCCCCCGCACACGGCCCTATTAACCTCCACACACACACACGCACACGGAGACGTACACATGGCCACAAACACATTTATGGTATCTTTTTTATAGATTAAAAGCTTCAAGCGACCGTTTGCCAAGTTCTGCATCGACCTACAGGAAACACAAAATAATCACGGCACATTAAAGTTGGACATTAAAGCACTTTCCAGCTTTGGAGCCTGCAGTCATTTAAAGCTGGTACAGACATTTCTTTATAGTCACATGTTCAATACATCTTCCAGTCATGTGTGTCCAAAACCTCTTACAATCTGTTTGTCCCTGAGCTCACAACCCCTTCTGATTCATGTACAGTCAGCCCAGATTTGTTCCCAAGTATTACATGACTAGAAGCTACAACGCTGAACAAAAATGCATTTTGCTGCAATAATTAGGTAAAATCAATGGTTTAGGTAAAACCTATGAGGCATGAGACATTGATAAAATGCTACCAAAGGATCAGTCCATCTGTCTGCAGCTGTAGACTCTTGGTCCTTACATTTATTGATTCATTTATTTGATCCCGTCCTCCACCTGCTGTAGACCTATATGTCCACAATGAAACCAGAAACTCACAGTGAAAACTGGAAGCCTTGATCAATCTTTACTGATATAAATAGAGTTCATATCAAACACTGCAGGAGATTTGTGGTCCGTCCGATACTCGTGAAGACATTTCACTCCGGAGCAAAGTGGTTGAGCAGCTGATAAAGTGACAGACGTGCGTCCTCTCTACAGCCGCACCGTTAATGTGGCTAAAAATGAAAACGAGCTAACTTTACTCCGGCGTGGGCAGAGAGAAGAATCTGATGATGGCAGGTGTCACTGTCAGACGGAGACAAAGTGACTCACATCTCTAAGTATACAGATTGGTCTGTTTCCTCATCACAGAAAGCAGAAATACTCCACAGCTGGAAACATCTGGATGTGACACATGATCTGTAGTTGTTGGATGATTCATGGCCGTGTGGGAGTTTCCCTCATCAGGAACTTGTTTTCATCCTTCTTTCAGTGTTACCATATTGTCGTCCCTGTACAAACTGGATATGGAATTACTTATAATCACTGTTTTATCAATAAAGTAAGTAGTGGATAATTTGATCTTTTTTTTCAGTGATCTGCTCTATAGCTTTCTTTCTTTGAAGTGAGATCAGTCAAAGATGTTCACACTCAGTGCTGTCTCTGAATCAGCCGTGATCAGTCATTTCAGGGTGACAAAAAGTCTGTTCTGGAACCATGTTCTGCCAACCTGACACACCACAGATGGTTTGTTACACAGAACCTTCTGGGATGTCGTCTTTAGAAACTGTTTGGAAAAGGGCAGGCACTTTCAAAAAGCACTTGGCAAGTCATTGGGTGAATCACCCGTCTACCACGTCTGACTTCAACCAATCAGATCAACCTTTTGCTGAAGCCAGTCGGGAGAAAAGTAAAAACACGTTTTCCATTGAGAAAAGCCTTCAGTGATACGACTGACTGATGTAACAGATGCTCTTAAGGAGCCACCGTTGTTGGTTCCATGGACGCTTCTCACTGTCGTCACACCTGAAACCTATAATAATATAACCCAGCAACAAATTTAGATCGTTGTACAAAATACAAATAAACTAATTACTAGAACTGGCAGACTTAACTAAATCTTTAAAATAAAAGTAGTGCAATAACAGTGAAACATTCACCTCTGAGATAGTGGAGTTGACAAATAAGATAGCACAGAATGTAAAGTACAAGTACCTCTCAGTGGTTGGGTTAGGGTTAGAATATGGAATTTGCCCAGAAACTGGCTGGACATTGACTGGCTTCCCAAAGGCTTTCAGAAGGGAGGATCTGTAAAACCACACCCATAGCTGCTGATTGGCTGCACTACTCTTGGTGTGGGCACAAACGGATAACCAGGCATGATGGATTCTCTCATAATCTTGTGAATCCAAATGCCTCGCAAGGTAACCAAGCTGTAGCAGTGAACCAATAATAACGTGTTGGTAGAAGTTTATCATTGGCTGACTTCTGCCGTCATGTTATTGTTTTCAAAACCCGTCACCACAACAAAAATAAAATCTCTGTGCTGACAACTTATACACTGAAAACTGTAAGTTACTCTAAACTTTATCAGGTCGCAAATGGTGCAAACATAAACAAGATAGGAGCTGTTACCTTTGTCGGCCTGAGATGATTGTAATTGTTTTAAAGAACCAAACAGACCCAGAACATTTGCCCCCTATAGCAGAGTGATAATGCAGCGCAGACAGAACATTTTCCACCAAGGTCAGACTATGAGACTTGTGTGCCTCAATAGAATACTTTAATAATATAGTTGGTCAGTTCACCACTTTGGTTGAAAGTCAAATAAATCCACAACTATTGGAGGAATTGCCATGAAAACTGGTACAACCATGAATCCTGACTCAGCTACAGTTGATGTGAAGTCCAGATGTTTCCAGCAGCTTCCAGAGGAGAAAATGTTTCAGTGCTCTGAAAACAGAACAGAAATCCATTTGAAAAGACAAAACGGACTCATTTTTACATTCACAGAAGCATGAAATAGACCAGAATGCTTTGCAGTAATATCACATGTTGTGTTTTGAATAGGAGACGTGAGTCACTTTGTCTCCATCTGACAGTGACACCTGCCAGCATCCATATTTTTCTCTCCACCTACTCAGGAGTAAAGTTAGCTTGTTCTCAGCAGTCATGTGGGTTTTTATTTGAAGCCTTGTTGGCCACATGGCAGCCAGTCTGTCGGTCCACCACTTTGGTCCAAACTGTTGGATGAATTTCCATGAAACGTGGTTCAGACTTCATGTTTCACGTGACACAAACAGTAACGTAGTGGACTACTGACTTGGACTACATTAGTCCTCTCTGGTCATCAATGGACTTCTGAAAACCACGACACTCTGTCTTCTGAGAGTGAGACAGGTCATCAGAAGTCAAGTCTGCAAGATTTAAATGGACAGCTAAAGCTAAATGATACAATTTTCCCAAGACTCACTGAAAAGAACCAGTGAATTCATGTGCTATGACCGAGATTCAGCCTGCTAATCTATAAAATCTATGTACAAAACCTAAAGAAAAGTGCAAGACTGTGTTTAACATTTACAGAATCAGGTCAGTCAACCCTCAGCCAAAGAAGGACATTAACAAAGACCACGGTCACCGACATTACGACTGGAAAATGTGTCTAAATCGTTAATAAACCTCCACGAGGCTGCTGATAAGTTTGGTCACGGGAGTATTATGAAGATGCCCGATCCGATCCAATCCAGTCCAAAATAAACTTAAAAACAGCAGTTATCCAAAGTGCTGCAAAATCAAAAATAGCAACCCCCGGTCACACACACACACA
>JAJHUR010109301.1:0-24159 GCA_027495735.1 Lutjanus campechanus | reverse complement strand
ACTTTTTAGATAGTAATTAAGAAACATAATTTTGGTTGTTTATGCCACCATAACATCTGATTGATTGTGATGAATAAGTGAAATAATCATTTGCATTATAGGTTTATGTAAATATGTAATTTACCACAGCTGTAAGGTGCTTCAAGTGTTTCAGTTTGGCTTTGGAGAAGGAGCAGCAACCCTGAAATTGATTTCAAAAAAAGAAATCTCCTCAAATCAATACTCTGATCTGCAGTTACCTCCAGCCATTTAAGTTTTTGTGCATGCTGCCTCTCATCAGAATCATCACTAATATCAACACTGCTTGTCTTTTTCAGAAGGACGATGTGTTTAAGGCTGTTCCTACCCCTCTGTCTCCTCCACCTGCCCCAGCCACCCCTGTAACTCCAGCCACTCCAGCCACCCCAACCTCTTCGGCTTCTCCTGGGACCCCCAGCACCCCGAACTCCATCTCCCCCTCTGGGATTGTAAAACGCAAGACTGGTAAGTATCTGGTCAGATATACTTTTCTTTCAGTTTATTTCTGTCCTCTAAATCTGTGCTTCTCGACTTTTTCTCCAAAGTTTGCTGCATTTTTGAACTTTGACTTCAGCTGGGGATTGATAGTATTTTTTCTGCCTTGAGCTATTTCTCTTGATTACTTGTTAGCAGGAGCTTAATGGCTCCAAATACTCATTATTTCACAATGAGGGGAAAAACAAGACATTTATCACAAACTGTATGCTTGAGAAGTTTGTTCACCAGAAACAGCTAAAACACACTCTCCACTCTTTGTTTCACTTTTCTCTTGACTCTCTGTAAAGGTCTCAACCTTTTCGACTGACAACCAGTGGACAAGATTGTCTGCTGAACCACGAGTACACACTCCTTGAGCTTATATCATTATTTTTCTGCCTGTATTTGCATTGTGATAATAATAACATTATTTCTGCATTGTCTTGCGATGTATAGCTTCTGCTGACTTGGTGTTAATGGAACCAGCAGAGCAAGTCGCCTTATTATTGTAGCTTATTGTCAGTGTTTTGTATGGCTCCATTTTGGTTTGCAGGCTTTGGTAACTTCTTAAAAAACAGCACAAACGTTTGTAGCGATGATTATTTTATAGCTGCAGCCTGTACAGGATGGATTGAACATTTCACACGTGCAACATGAGAGCGAAAGAGGGCTGCTGCTGCTGTTTTTCTGCCATACATGTTCATTATCTGTAAATTCTAAATGAGATCTGTGTTAACTATCTGCATTTAGCATGAAAGAGAATAGGCAAGTGATTTTAAGTGGAGCTTTGTACTTGTACTTGCTTTTCATGTCACACCAGAAATGTAGGATTCACAGACAGAACAGACAATTTAAGCTACTTAGAGCTACACAGTATTCTTGCATCGCAGCTTTGTTTTCATTTGGGAAGCACCTCCTTTCTCACTTTGTTTTCCTTCATCCTACTTTTGCAGCAGGAAAGCAGCTCATTCTCTTTTCATCATCCCATTCTCTTTCCGTTTGATGACTGCAGTGTTTGCGTTCAGCAGTGGTGCGTTGCCACAATAAGCGCCCTGCCTGCTACAGTCACCACTGGAGAAAACATCACATTAAAGTAACGCTCTAATTTGACCAGAAATTGCATTCTTAATGTCCTGGATTAATGCTTTCATTATAATATCTAGAAGAAAAACACCAGCAGTGCTACCTGTGCTAGAACCCTAACAAGGACCAAAACAGAGGCGGATGTGGAACCAAAACTAAAATTACCCTCGAGCACCACTGCTGCATAAAATTACAGAGGAAATTACACTGGAACCCTAAGCTGCTGTGCTGCATAATATCTTTCAGGATGGAATTAGTGTTTTCATTAGCAAAGTACGTATCTGTGATTCTCTTTTTTTTTGCTGCCCTACATCTGCAGTAAGGGAGCAGACTCGTCCTGTTTTCATCTCCACATTCTCTTTCCGTTTGATCATGCCATGATTTCAGTTGGGATGCCTCTCACTTCCTTTTTTTTTCTCCCCCTCCTCCTTTTTAATTTAATGCCGGTCCTGACGTGTGCAGCGAGGAAGATGTTCCCAAAGAGGAAGCTCGACGAGAGCAGGAGCGGCAGTGAGAGTCAGAAGGAGGAGGCCGAGGCCAAGGAAGAGCAGGGTCAGCAAAACAAACGACCCCGTGTGGAGAGCAGTGCCAGCAGCCCAGGTACGCCTTCACCTCTGCTACGAGTCTGATAACGGAGTACTGTTAAGCTCCTGCACAGCGCTGGAGAGTCATGGTGAGAATGGAAAATGAACTGGAGACTTTCTAGGATTTTCAGAGCTGGGAAGTTGACCAACCACCTTGGATACATAGGAAAAAACAAAACAAACCAACAAATATTGTATATGTTTATATATTTTAGTGATAAGATTATTAATAGGGTAAATGTCCCTTAACAAATGTACACATATACAAATGTGATAACAGGGTGGTATAGTAATAAATGTTGATTGGAGCATTGAGCAGTGTGCACATTTTAGGATTTACAATGAAACAAGAACTTAAATTGATTTTTAAATGTTAATCACATTTATGCTAGTAGTTATAATACAATGGAAAAGCACATTTTAAAACCATCCCGCTCTTTGTGGAATAACATTAATGAATAGACCCATGCAGTATCACAGGTCAAAGGGTAGAAAATCCTCTTTGAAAACACAGTTAAATGGGCTTAATGGGGGCAGGTGGTCTTGCAGGGGATTTGGTTCAAAGATACACATCAAGTATTCTACCAGAGCTGATCCTGACCTCCGTGGGGCCATAACCAAAATTCTGCCAAGGGGCCCTTCTAACTGACCGGGGAGTCATGTAAACCAATTGCCACACAGTCACACCCTGATACTTCCACTACGGTCCCTCCTCCTTTAAAACAGTTTGCTCCATCTGTCGGTCAAAAAATAAATAAATCTATATAGAACAGAATGAGGTACAAAAAACAATGTTTATTGAATGAAATATTTTGTGTAGAATCTTCAGATAAGTGAATATTGACGTTAATTAGAAATTTTAGAATATATGAAATGTAGAAAATACTAAAACGTAACACTGAGCTTTGGGTCTTCTGCGTGGTAATCAGTCAATTAATTGTTTTTAAATTCAGTATTTAATTAATTAATCACTCACTGTCAGTCCATTAATTTTCATCTTGCATTAGTTGTAATCAGTGGTGAACTGTAACCAAGGACATTTACATCAAGTACTGTTCTTATTTTGCACTTTTCAGTTCCATTTTATCCAAAATTACGAACTACATTACATCCCAGAGGCAAAAACTATCTTTTTTTTAATCTACAAAGCTGAACAAAAGTCTGTTTTCTGACTTTTAAGACATACATGGTTCTCACAGGACAGTGCTACAGGCATTTTATGGTGTTGTAGACTATGATGCATTGCTGTAGATTAAACTAGCCAACAGTGGCCTATAAAGCAGTTAAAATGAGCTCAACCTGGAACATCTACAGCAATAAACAGCAGTAACATTAAAACAATAATATGAATCCAAATACATCAGACATAATAACACTGACAGGGAACATTTTACTGCAATATGACTACTTTTACTTTAAATATATTCATCTGATAATATTTCCATATTTTTACTTTAATAGGGTTTTGTGAATGCAGGATGTTTACTTGTAGTGAAGTATTTTTACACTGTGACATTAGTACTTTTGCATTAGTAAAGGTTCTAATATATTGTCTGGACAGACACACTACAGCTGCTGCGGGAAATGTACCCACCCATATGAGCTCATGTTCATGTGCGACACAGTTATCTTCTCTGAGCTACAGATTATGAATGTTGCTGCTCGTTATTTATCGTTATTATTGCTTTTTGTTGTGCATCAACTTGGCCGAAAAGCAGCAATTTTGTCAAATTCACTTCTCACTCTGTTTGACATATTTGGTACGAGCTGTGGGCATTAGTAGATGCTGAAAAAGAGCTGAAACGATGAGTTAATTAATCAGCAGTTGATCAACATAAAATTTATTGGCAACAAATGTGATAGTCAGTTAATTGTCTGAGTCAATTATCAAGAAAAAATGCCAAACATTCTTTGGTTCCAGCTTCTCAAATGTGAGCGATTGTTATTTTTCCTTTTGTTAAATTGTGAATTAACAAGATTCGGACTGTTGGTCCGAAGCAACAAGCAATTTGTAGAACTCTTGGGTTCTGGGAAATTGTGAGAGGAGCCTTTCTTTATTTTCTGACTTTTTATAAATTAAACTATTAATGGATTAATAGAAAAGAATAATCAGGTTGATGAAAATAATAGCTAGTTGCAGCTCTAACATCAAATGACGCAGCTGATGTGTGTTGTTCAGGAAACAATGCTTTGTCAAACTAAGATGGGGGTCTGCAACCTTTAGTGACTCCCTGTGGCTTTGACAATAAATTATATCAGAATAATTGTTTGTTTTCTTTTGTTTTTGTCTTTTTTTGCATTTTAATATTTATTTATCTTCCTGTAGGCTGAAAGTGATTCCTGCAGTTTTAGTTTTAAAAAATATGTAGCCTATACACCAAATGTAAGAAAAAAAAAGGTTTAAATATTTTGTCAACTTAAATGTGTGTCATAGCCTACATCTTCGACTTGGTGCCTTTCCTTGCTGGTGGCCAGTCTCCCTAGGCTAACTATGCAAGCCAAATCCAAAAAGAAAAGTCTCAGAGGAAAACAGTTGCTGTTCCAGACAGGTTTTATTTTGACTTTTGGCCAAAAATAGCTCTTTAGAAAGTAAAGGTTGCTGTCTTACATCAGACATGCTGTGATGATGCAGTAAGCCTGCAGATAAAGAGTGACAATCAAGCAAAAAGAGATTAAGGTTAAAAAGGTGGAAGTCAGCCTTCATCAGTCATTGATTGATCTTTCTATTAGGATGCCGCGACATCTGCCAGACCTCTTAGTTTGGCTTGAGAAATTGAGTTGTGGATGGAAAAAGTTTCATTTCAAAGCAAGCAGTAGGATCCTTCCTCTGTGATGATGGATTTTTTATCCCAAGTGTTTCCTGTGTTTTCACCATCACTGAGAAGCTGTCTTGGAAGTTTACACCATCCAGCGTAGCTACTTTGGCTTTGCCTAATCTGTTTGCCCACGTATTTAAATTATGTCTTATTCAGGCCAAAATTACAATAAAGAGTGTGCAAGAGCCGGCAGCAAAAATTCAGTTTTCCTGCAGTCAGCACTTCCAGAGCTTTTTTAGGAGCATGTGTACCTACAGTATCACAGCAGACAGGAAAATGGCTCCTCTTTTCTAAAATTGGGCTGTGAAGTACCAAAAGTAACTGCTAGATTCCCCAGTCATTTCAGCTTGTGGATAAGAAAATTAAAGTTTCATGTCGGGCTCTTCGCTCAGACAGTATCATGACCCCAGCTCTGTCCGCCGGGACTTGGTGCTACAAGTTTGTCAATAGTAATTTCTCCTTTACCTGACTCTCGGGTGAAAAGGAAACCTCAAAAATATAACCTGCGGCATTTATTGAAAAAGGCTGTTATGTTGAAAACCATCTTCAAACGTGGGCTCACAAATAAACCGGGTCGCCCTCAGTCAACCTGCTGGCATTTATCTCTTCAATGACTGCACTCCCTTTCTGTCTCACCCTGTGTGTAGGGAACCCCGGTGAACCCATGGAGGAGGGAGCAAAGGCAGAAGAAGTTGAAAAGGCAGTGACCGAGGCTAACAACCCAGATGAGGAGGTGGAGAAGAAGAAGAAGAAGAAAGGGGAAGGAGAGAAAGCCAGGGAGGAGGAGCGGGCGGGGAAAAAGAGCTCTGATGAGAAAGAAGAAAAAGCTGAGGGGGCGGTAAAGAAAAATGAAGCAAAGGAGAAGACGGATGATGAGAAAGGGCCTACCGTTGCCAAGAAGGAGGTGGTTGAAAAGGACAGGCGAGAGGGAGAAGGGAGCCCAAAAAGTCAAACAGCAGAAAAGCAGAAAGAGGCAAAAGAGCAGAAAGATAAGGAGCCGCCCAAGAAAGCCCCCATCAGCAGTTTCTTTGGTGAGGAGGAATTTGCATAGCTCTGTGCTTGCACAAAAAAAATGTGTCCGTAAATGTGCTATGCTTTTATCAGTTAGGAAAGACAGCAAAATATTGTTCTGCCCCAACCCCTGCTCCACGCTCACCTTCTCCTTTATTTGTTGTTTTTTTTTTTAAATAGCTCCCAGAAAAGCTGCAGTGAAGACAGAGAAACTAGAGAAGAGTGAAGGAGAGAAAAAGAAGAGTCCAGAGAAGAAGACTTCAGTGGAGGAGAGCAAAGACACTAAAGGGTAAGGCAGACTACAACAGGAAGTTACAGCCAGCTCAGGCTTGTAGGGCCAGACGCCTTACCTGCCTGTTTCTATTCTTCTCTGTGTGTCTGTCCACATGTTGTGCTGTTCATCTGTTCTTAACCTCTGACCCACTCGGAACATTACTACTACTTTGCAATAAATACATGGAAATCAGGTTTAGTTAAAACAACCTGGGCAATGAAACAATAGCCATATCTATCAGCAACAGACACGTCATCAATAGCAATAAGAAAGTAGTTTGATAAAATGATAGTTTCACTTCAGTGCATTAAGTGCAACCCAACATGAAAGCATGAAACCTTAGTTTGGAGATATTTTACTTTTGAAATACAGAAAAGCAAGACAGCATCTGATAATGTGTTAGAACACTGATATCAGCAGATATGCAAATTCAGGTATTGGAATCAGATTGGAATTGAAAAAGTGGATTAGTGCAACTAGTATGTATTTAAGTATGTAATTAACCACGGCTGTAAGGTGCTGGAAAAGCTTGAAAATGTACCTTAAAAATGCTTGAAAAGTGCTTGAATATGACTTTGGAAAAGATGTAGCAACTCTGTAATTATGACAATATTTGACACAAAAAATGGAAGGATTAAATGAAGTGATGACATTTTATATCTAAAAGGTCAACTTCATGTTCGGCTCTCTAACAGTCTTCTGTACTCCTTTGTTTAAAAAAAAAGAGCATCTTTCTCCCTGGTATTAAACATCAATATTGTGACTGCTTCCATTTTGCCAAAAAATACATTTAATACTTTTTTTACATGTATTATATGAAGCTGGACAGACATGAATTTAAATCAGTCATACAGCCATGAGGTGGTAACTCAAGTTTATTATTAAAACAGGACAATTATATAGCCTCAGCCTAAGGTATGTGCTCTCTTTAAGTCAATCATTTTCTGTATTTATTATTATTACTATAACATCACATTCACATTATCTGAGTGCGTCGTATGTAAAGCAGGGCTTTCAATGCATGTAAATAAATCAGTAGCAGCGACTGCAGCAGCGTATTACTGCTTTGTCATTTTGAGGTCACGTTAACTTTTCCAGCCGCAAACTATTTTTAGCTCTAGAAGTAAGGAAATGCATTTTTCATCCTCCTAACTATTTATTTTTTATCACTGCCTCGTGTATGACAGCGTGGGAATGATCGGCGTTGCAGACAAAAGATGGTTCACAGGCAGCGTGCCTTTCATTGTAATGAATTCCACCAATGATATTTCATTTGACTTGTTTTTTTACACCTTGTGTGAGGAAAAGAAAAACATAATATATGTTGCATATACTGCCGTAAAAAACTTTTTTAACCATCTGAATCTGTTTTTTGCAAGAATAAATTATCATATACCATTGCTGACATGGGAAAGACTATTCTAATGAATGCATTTAACTTTTTTCTTTACCAGCACGGGTGTTTTTCTTTCGAGGTGAACTTTCCTGTAGTTCAACTTCTTCCAGTTTGAAGTAACCGGTGAAGCTTTGAAAACATCCTTAGAAAGACTCATTACACTTCAAAATATCTCATTGTTATGATAATTGCGTGCATGACTTTCTGTCTACAAAGAGATCTGAGTTGACTTCTGGGACTGTCACCACAGCTGTCACCATCATTCAGTTAGGCTCTTAATTTACTGTTTTTCTCGCTGCGTTTTTCCTCAGTGAGTCAACCTCGGGACAAACAGACTACAATCCGTCCAGGCCCAACTACCATCCTGTGGATCATGCCTGTTGGAAGCAGGGCCAAAAGTAAGTCCAGCCCACTTTTTTTAAATTTAAACATTTTTATTGTTTTTTCTTATAGTTGAAACAAATATTTCCTTTTAATAAAATGGTCAGATTCGGCAGTAAATACTGTAAACCACCAAATCAGAGGGTACGTAAACCAAAACATCATAATTAAAGCAAAGGTGAGTCTGCTGATATTATAGTAATTACAACTTTAATTTAGTTATACAACCCTGTGGTTGTGTAATGAAAAATTATATAAGATCTGGGTTACTACACTTTCTAATCTTATTCCAGTCACCCCACCCAATTCCCAGGCCTGTCTTTGACTTTGTTTATCATTGCCAACATTTTGTTCCAAAAACTCCATGAAGCTCCCGCTGATATTTTCAAAAAAATCCAAGCTTTCCTTTGTACGTTAGCTTTTATGCTGATAGATGCTTAAAATACTGATTCATGCTTTGTTCTCATTTTTCCATCCTATAGTTATTACTTGCACAGCTAGACAGAGACAAGGGATTTTTTATTTTGTTATCTGGCTATTAGCTATTAGAGGGGGGAGAAAAGAGTTTCTCCTAAGAATTGTGGTTCTTTATTTTTACAATTCCAGAGTAGATTTTTTTAAAACATGTATAGTTAAGTAGTGCCAAGTCTGTTAGCTTGATGCTATCAGATATTAAGTCTCTTAGTGTATAATTCAACCTTGGTTGAGTGTTGAGAAGGATACAAAAGATGCAATTAATTGTAATATTGAATCACAGTACTTGTAGAATTGCAATACATATTGAGTTGGCAGCAAAATATTGAGTGTATTGAACCTCCTTCCAAAATCGCTCGACCTCATTACATTCCCATAAGCAGCAAAAGACTGTTCCTGTAGCATTGTTACACTTAAAGCTTGTGTCTGGCAAACAGGATTAAACTGATGTAGTTTTGATCCAGTCCACTTTGATTCAGCCTCCTCACCACTTAATCTCAAATACTGTGTGCGGAAATGAGAACTCACTTATTTCAAGGACTGCACATAACAGTTAATTTCAATGAATTGTTAGAAAAAAGTGAAAAATGTCCCTCATAGTGTCTGGAAGCCTGTGGTCACATCTTCAAATTGCTTGTTGTGCCTTACTGACAGCCCATAACCCCAAAATAATCAGTTTACTCTCACATGAAATAAATTAAAGTGGCAAACCTTCACTACAGAGAATCTGGAAGTAGATAGCTTTTTCTCTGCTTATGTTTATTTTCACTCTTCACTTTTGACAGTCAAATAAAGGCAAAAAAAATATATCCAGAAACAGTCACCAGCATTTGAGAAAAAAGGTTTTTATCCAACAGTGACGCCAGTCATATTTGTGTAGTGTTTTTATTCTCACCTCTGAGCCAAACTGTAGTTGAACCAGCCTGTTTTTTTTTCTGTTAAACATTAAGAAACTCTGAGGGAATAAATTTTTCAGACCAGGGAAGTGCTCTGACTTTGTAATGGGAAGTCATGGAAAAATCATGGCATTTTACATCGAGGCCATGGTGCTGCTTACAGTCAGGTCAACTACAGAGCACAGTCATGTTTTGTGTGTTTTAACCTGCTACTACACTCCTGAAGCTACTTATTAGTCAGAAAAAGAGTCACTTAATTCAGGGTTATCCCTTGATGTTTTTGAGACGAAGGTGCACAACCTGGAGTTCATGTGTGACGTGCACAATGTGCACAGTTTGCTGAAGTGTCAATTGAAATCACAGTTTGACAGACCAGAGTGTCCATAGGCAGGGCTCAATAATTAGACTTGCCCGGGGCAAATAAAATTCCAAGTTGCCAAATAAATCTGACAACTCACTTGCCTGGCCGGGCAGTTAAACTATTAAACAATTTTGATATTCAATAAATTGTTGAAGTAATTTTTCATGCAAAAATGTGAGAAAGTGCTCTTTTTAGGCTCTCAAATGTTGAGAGTTCTGGGTTTTCTTTATTATCATTTTAAACCATATATCTTTGGATTTTAACAAAACAAGACATTTTAAAATATCACCTTGGGTTTTGAAAAACTGAGATGACATTTTTCATTGTTCTCTGACATTTTATAGACAATGTATCCTTAGATTAAACATGACAATTATCTTCAGTCTTTATTGTTATTGATAACTGCTTTAAATTTTATATAAAGATGGAACAGAGATAAAATACAAAAACAAAACAAAGACTGTCAAGTGACTGTTTATTTTGGCAGGACTCAACATAAGAAACACTCAGTTGCAGATTTTGAGTGCATTATTTATTATTTATTTGTGCATTATGTCTGTGCACATTTCACTCTTCTGGTTCGATTTTTTGATAAAAGATAAGTCAAGACTGATGAAGGAAAAGAACTTGACAATGTGACCACTGAACCGATACCAACAGGTTGGTCAAAAATACTGAATTTTAATTAAGCACAAATAAAAAGATGATGTAAAATGTAAAAATAATGTTTGGTATTAATTTGGAGTTACTGGGTCACAAACTATTGTAAAATAAAACAGTTATTTTCTTTTCAACTATTTATGTACAATAAATTAGTTACACATTATCAGCCAAAATAGGTATGCCACATGAGACCAATTTAGTATATGTTTTTAATCCTAACCTTCACCACTAATGGAAAGTCGGCACAAAGGTATTGGTGTTGGAAAAAAAAGAAAGAATTATAAGCCTTTGCATTTTTGTTGCAATATTCAACAAAAGTGGCAGCCAATTGACCAGTAAACGCTTCTCTGTAATTGAATAACAGCATTTTTGGTCCCAAATTTTCTCATATTGTAAACGAAACCCATCTGCTTCCCAAATAGAGATAAAACCCCCCCTGATGTAATAGCCTTAGAAATAAATAAATAGATTTATTTCTAAGACTGTCCTGTACGGAGTGTTAAATCCCCCATGATTCATCTGTTCTCTCTCCAGAACATTTCTCTTTTCAAGGCTGGTTGTCCTGTTTGCCCCACTTCTTTCATATGGGACATGATAGATTTTATTTTTTTCATATCAAGCGTCGTCGTAAGGACATAGTTTTCCCACCACAGCGACTCTGACCTTTGTCCTCCCTGTTGTTACTTACATGGAGTTTTGATAACACAGAATCAAAGCTCATTCAACTGTTGCACTAATTGCTAGTTGCTCTGAACAGCTGAGTCAGCTAAACGCTGCAAATGTAAAAATCTGTCAGCGTGGATGCTTCGCCTGCTAACTACATGCTCATCACCCTCCAGAGTGCCGTACTTGGCGGTGGCTCGCACTTTTGAGAAGATTGAAGAGGACTCTGGCAGGTAAGAGCTCCATATGGAAGAAAAGGTGTTTGTGTATGTGTGTGTTTTGTTTTTTGTTTTTTTGTTTTTTTAAATCCCAGAATGAGCTAAACACCATTTAGAAGAAAGTGATCGCTACTCTGTTCAAAGGATATAGTAAATACCGAAGCATTTTCACAAAATTACCACTCAGCTTTGACTAAGTTTCCTGCTGGGAATTTCTGGAATATAATTAGAGAAGTGTGTTCCAGCCAGGGAAAGTGAGAAATTGGATTAATTTTCTTTGGGATGGCAGGGAACATGAAGGAATTCTACAATTAGGTCACTTTCTAGGAATGCTCAAGAATGTATTTTAACAACTTTTTTTTACACTTGGGCTTAATTTAATGCTGGTTCTCAGCTTTTATTCTTTGCAACTTTATTGGAAACTTGGCTGATCACTTGTTTTACAACTCTTAAGCTAAAAAATGACAAGAAACCAACAAAAAATACTGTTTTGGTGATTGAAATGGATGTGATTCTTAGCTTAAGGAATGCAGATCATATATTTTAAAGGATGACTCGTGCCTTAAGTCTGTTACCAACAAATTGAAAACACCTTACAGACGTGCTTTTGGGGGTATTGAATGACAAACTTCCCGTTGATGACTTGTGCTTTTCCCTCCTGCTGCAATTGATGTATAGCGTTTCATAAATGAACTGTTCATCTGCCTCCCCAGCTTCCATTACCGATTAAAACCTCCAGACAAATCTCATTTCTCGCCTCCTGGTATTTACAGGATGGCTTTAAAATTCATTTAACTCGTCTTCCTTGTCTCAAAGCAATCCCGTTGTCATTTCCTAGGCTGAGAAACATCGAGACGCTGTCGAACCTGTTTCGCTCCGTTCTGCTGCTCTCTCCAGGTAAATGGTATTTTATCTCTCCCATAATGCATGCTGATGTAGCTACACAGGCAGCTGGCTGCCAGCCACTCTATCAAGGAGATGATGATGAAGCCAGGTTGCACATAAAAGTGGGAGGATGAGTCAGTTCATTGAAGTGTGTGTGTATTGGGCTGTGTGTGTGTGTGAGCATATACCTGTGGGATTCTGATTATGTGTGTGTTTGTGTTGAAGTGTTGTGTGTGTCTGAGACTCAGTTTTTTTGGTTGGTGTTTGTTGTAGCGTGTCTGTGTGTGTTTGAGGTGTCTTTTGAGTGTGTTTCTGTGTCTATACGAGCGTGTCTTTGCATATGTTTAGTTGTGTCTGTCCTAGTGCTGGATAATATATCCATATTGTGATATGAGACTAGATAGTGTATTAGATTTTGGATATTGGCATATGGCATAAGTCTTGTCCTTGTTTTAAAGGCTGCATTACAGTGAAGTGATTTTCTCGAGTAATTTTCTGAACTTAGTCATTATATCCACATTACTGGTGATTATTTAGCAAAAATCTAATTGTATGAAAGCAACAGCAGTCATCCCTGCAATATGCAGGGCATGGTGGGAAATTAACTTTTCTAAAGGTGAACATTGATCATCCTGCAACAGATAAAAGTTGAAATTCTCCAGCCATTCAATAGAAAATGGTTAATAGAAAATAGTTTATAGTTAATACAAAATAGTTTTTGTGTCTTAAATCTACCAGCCCCTTTCATATTTTGCCACTAGCATTTGGCAGGTTGCAGGTGCTGATTTCCTACCCTGATTAAAAAAGGGTAAAATGTTTGAACCTGTTTGATAGCAAATTATCAAAGTAATGCAACTACAATTTCCAGACTGAACAGTATACTTTTTAGACAAAGAAAAAGTCATAAAGAGTGTGACACATTCTGATACATTAAACGTTTTCCTTCTTATTTGCCATCCTTCTGTAGAATTCTATCACAAAAGCTAATTTTGGCTGTGTATACACAATAACATCTGATTTAATGAGATTAATAAGTGAAATAATCATTGTGAGGAGAGAGTATGCAAATATGTAATTGACCACAACTGTGAGGAGCCGGAAAAGCTTGAAATTGCTTGAAAAGTGCTTGAATTTGACTTTGTACAATGTGCAGGAACCCTGAATATTGTCGCAATACTGAATAATATCAATAGTCGTGATATCTGGTCAAAAATCTTGTGATATGCCCGTGTCTGTCTATATGCCCTGGCTTTTGTGTGTGTGCCTGTGTGTGTGCGTTTGTTGTTGTTGTCGGTTTTTATTTAGGGCTGGGTAATTTATCAAAATTGTCTCGTGATATGAGGTTACATAATGTTTTAGATTTTGGATATTGTTATATCATGGTATGGTATTTCCTGGTTTTAAAAACTGCATTACAGTAAAGTGATGTAACTCATCAGACTGTTCTAGCTGTTCTATTATTCTCCTTTACCCACTTTGTCAGTTTATCCACATAGATAATTATTATAAAAAATCTAAATGTGTCAGTATATTCTGAAACCAGCAATACTCATCCCTACAATAAAAATCTCATATTTGATGTTTGATGTGGTCCATGTCACCCAGCTGTACTGTTAGCATAAATCATTAAATACTGCAGTTATTTTAGAGCGATTATGTTTATTATGATAGACATCGTATATCACAGAAAAGCCCAAAAATATTGAGATTGTTAATAACCCATATTGCCCAGCCCAAGTGTGTGTCCTTGTCTTTGTAGGCCTGTATTTGTGTGTTTGTGTTTTTTCTGTTAGTACGTGTGTGTTCTATGTAATAAAATGTGTGTGTGTTATTTTTCCAGATGACCTGCTGTGCTGTGTGTACCTCTGTTTGAACCAGCTGGGGCCTGCCCACCTGGGGATGGAGCTTGGCGTTGGAGAGACAGTGCTGATGAAAGCTGTTGCTCAAGCAACTGGTAACACACACACACACACACACACACACATTCTGTTGCACCCAAACACTTGCTGTGCTGTGCATTCCCAGCCTAACTGCTAATGCCACCCTTCCTCGCTCATCAACCGGCGAGGCGGCTGCTATTTACCGTCTCGCTCTTGTTTCCAGGGCGACAATTGGACAAAATCAAGGCAGAGGCGCAGGAGAAAGGAGATTTGGGCCTTGTGGCCGAGAGTTCCCGTAGCAACCAGCGCATGATGTTCCAACCGGCCAGTCTGACAGCAGGGGGCGTGTTCAGGAAATTGAAGGAAATTGCCAGCATGAGTGGGAACTCGGTGAGCCACAGAATAACATTTTCATTAGGGAAAAGCAGTCCTGCACAAATATTGTTTTCACTCTGTTTGCCTCTGAGTATTGGGGTCAGGGAGGGAAAAGAAAGGAAATGTTAACATGATTGTGTATCGAACAAGGAATTGTTAGTTTATTTGTCTTCTTCAGAGGGAAGAGGGTAATTTTTCAGTTCTCGAATAAGTCGTCACCTGGCTGGAATCTCTCGAGCAATTAGTTCCTTTTTCATCCCCGTTGCTGCTGGCTCTTTTTTTTTCTTCCTTACACTTTGGATTGAACATGGAGTTTGTACTCGCTGGTGACCTCAGTCTTTTTGCATTCTGTCTCTCCTCGCTCCTCTTCTGTGAATCTCAATTTCCTCCCGCCTGCCTCAGGCCATGAATAAGAAAATCGACATCATCAAAGGCCTCTTTGTGGCATGCCGCTTTTCCGAGGCCCGCTACATAGTCAGGTAAAATAACACTCTCTCACACACACATACACATTCAGACTCAGCTGCTTGTGTGACTACAGACAGACAGACACACACACACACACACACACACACACACACACACACACACACACATTCTGTTGCACCCAAACACTTGCTTGTGCATTCCCAGCCTAACTGCTAATGCCACCCTTCCTCGCTCATCAACCGGCGAGGCGGCTGCTATTTACCGTCTCGCTCTTGTTTCCAGGGCGACAATTGGACAAAATCAAGGCAGAGGCGCAGGAGAAAGGAGATTTGGGCCTTGTGGCCGAGAGTTCCCGTAGCAACCAGCGCATGATGTTCCAACCGGCCAGTCTGACAGCAGGGGGCGTGTTCAGGAAATTGAAGGAAATTGCCAGCATGAGTGGGAACTCGGTGAGCCACAGAATAACATTTTCATTAGGGAAAAGCAGTCCTGCACAAATATTGTTTTCACTCTGTTTGCCTCTGAGTATTGGGGTCAGGGAGGGAAAAGAAAGGAAATGTTAACATGATTGTGTATCGAACAAGGAATTGTTAGTTTATTTGTCTTCTTCAGAGGGAAGAGGGTAATTTTTCAGTTCTCGAATAAGTCGTCACCTGGCTGGAATCTCTCGAGCAATTAGTTCCTTTTTCATCCCCGTTGCTGCTGGCTCTTTTTTTTTCTTCCTTACACTTTGGATTGAACATGGAGTTTGTACTCGCTGGTGACCTCAGTCTTTTTGCATTCTGTCTCTCCTCGCTCCTCTTCTGTGAATCTCAATTTCCTCCCGCCTGCCTCAGGCCATGAATAAGAAAATCGACATCATCAAAGGCCTCTTTGTGGCATGCCGCTTTTCCGAGGCCCGCTACATAGTCAGGTAAAATAACACTCTCTCACACACACATACACATTCAGACTCAGCTGCTTGTGTGACTACAGACAGACAGACACACACACACACACACACACACACACACACACACACACACACACATTCTGTTGCACCCAAACACTTGCTTGTGCATTCCCAGCCTAACTGCTAATGCCACCCTTCCTCGCTCATCAACCGGCGAGGCGGCTGCTATTTACCGTCTCGCTCTTGTTTCCAGGGCGACAATTGGACAAAATCAAGGCAGAGGCGCAGGAGAAAGGAGATTTGGGCCTTGTGGCCGAGAGTTCCCGTAGCAACCAGCGCATGATGTTCCAACCGGCCAGTCTGACAGCAGGGGGCGTGTTCAGGAAATTGAAGGAAATTGCCAGCATGAGTGGGAACTCGGTGAGCCACAGAATAACATTTTCATTAGGGAAAAGCAGTCCTGCACAAATATTGTTTTCACTCTGTTTGCCTCTGAGTATTGGGGTCAGGGAGGGAAAAGAAAGGAAATGTTAACATGATTGTGTATCGAACAAGGAATTGTTAGTTTATTTGTCTTCTTCAGAGGGAAGAGGGTAATTTTTCAGTTCTCGAATAAGTCGTCACCTGGCTGGAATCTCTCGAGCAATTAGTTCCTTTTTCATCCCCGTTGCTGCTGGCTCTTTTTTTTTCTTCCTTACACTTTGGATTGAACATGGAGTTTGTACTCGCTGGTGACCTCAGTCTTTTTGCATTCTGTCTCTCCTCGCTCCTCTTCTGTGAATCTCAATTTCCTCCCGCCTGCCTCAGGCCATGAATAAGAAAATCGACATCATCAAAGGCCTCTTTGTGGCATGCCGCTTTTCCGAGGCCCGCTACATAGTCAGGTAAAATAACACTCTCTCACACACACATACACATTCAGACTCAGCTGCTTGTGTGACTACAGACAGACAGACACACACACACACACACACACACACACACACACACACACACACACATTCTGTTGCACCCAAACACTTGCTTGTGCATTCCCAGCCTAACTGCTAATGCCACCCTTCCTCGCTCATCAACCGGCGAGGCGGCTGCTATTTACCGTCTCGCTCTTGTTTCCAGGGCGACAATTGGACAAAATCAAGGCAGAGGCGCAGGAGAAAGGAGATTTGGGCCTTGTGGCCGAGAGTTCCCGTAGCAACCAGCGCATGATGTTCCAACCGGCCAGTCTGACAGCAGGGGGCGTGTTCAGGAAATTGAAGGAAATTGCCAGCATGAGTGGGAACTCGGTGAGCCACAGAATAACATTTTCATTAGGGAAAAGCAGTCCTGCACAAATATTGTTTTCACTCTGTTTGCCTCTGAGTATTGGGGTCAGGGAGGGAAAAGAAAGGAAATGTTAACATGATTGTGTATCGAACAAGGAATTGTTAGTTTATTTGTCTTCTTCAGAGGGAAGAGGGTAATTTTTCAGTTCTCGAATAAGTCGTCACCTGGCTGGAATCTCTCGAGCAATTAGTTCCTTTTTCATCCCCGTTGCTGCTGGCTCTTTTTTTTTCTTCCTTACACTTTGGATTGAACATGGAGTTTGTACTCGCTGGTGACCTCAGTCTTTTTGCATTCTGTCTCTCCTCGCTCCTCTTCTGTGAATCTCAATTTCCTCCCGCCTGCCTCAGGCCATGAATAAGAAAATCGACATCATCAAAGGCCTCTTTGTGGCATGCCGCTTTTCCGAGGCCCGCTACATAGTCAGGTAAAATAACACTCTCTCACACACACATACACATTCAGACTCAGCTGCTTGTGTGACTACAGACAGACAGACAGACACACACACACACACACACACACACACACACACACCTGCATGTATATATAGACACAAAGATATCACTTCTTAACTCCTTGTGTGTATGTTGAAGCGCGTAGCTGTTGTCACGGGCAGCGGGTGCAAATGGGTGCTGACAGCTGCTGGTCTTATGGTTTTGATGGACAGGTCCCTGGCTGGGAAGCTGAGGATCGGCCTGGCTGAGCTGAGTGTCCTGTCTGCACTGAGCCAGGCTGTGTGCCTGACCCCCCCTGGACAAGGTAATCTTGAATTTTAAAGGATGAGTTCACAATTTCTATACAAAATCTATATTAAAATAATACTCAGGTGCCCATAGAGGCATTAAAGAAGTTTTTGGTTGCTGTAATCATTCCATCTCTATAAATGGTATAGAGCCCGTTGGAGTCCTTGCTATGCTTGACAAAAACAAAATTTTCCCAAGTTTTGTTGTCAGCAGCCTGCGCCATCTAATTGTGTAGAAAACGTGAGAGCTGATTCAGTTTTGTTTGGAAACAAAGAAATGACTGAAAGCGCTGCACAGTCAAGCTAGCGTGCTGTGCTTGTGTAATAACATGGTGGTGGATGAGAGACTGCGGACAGAACAGATAAAAAATATTGCTTTCTTTCTTGTTCAAGTCTGTTCACTTCACTGAGGTCTCTCTGCTGACTTCGCTTTTTGTGTGTGTTTGCGCAGGAGATCGGGCTTGACCCGTAGAGTAAGGGATCGGCTGCAGCGTGATGATAATAAATTACACTAAAACGTTAAAACAACAGTTAATGTCAGAGCTTTGCCAAATTTAAAGATACATGGCAAACTAAGCTTAAACAGTTTGACTACATACATACAGTGTTTTTAGCTAGGTTTTAGCTTGTTTATAACAATTCACTGCAGTACACACGACAAAGAGGAGGAGTAGTTGGAAAAAAGACTGGTGCATCTTATTATTTTGCAAATTATGTGGGATTACAGTGGTTACATGGGGTAGTAACATTTAAAACCTTTTACTTGAGAAAAGACTACAGTTATAGCCGCCATGCAGTTGATTACCAGGTCTTATCCCCTTCAGAAGCATTTATATTTATATTTAAGAAAAACTTCTACATCATGATATATACCTGTAATGTCCATACTTAAAATTATATGGTAATATAAATTATAGGTCATACCGCCCTAGACATGCAGGTACCTTCCAAAGTTAGTTTTCTCAAGTACAGAATCTCTCTTTTAGTTACAAAATCCCCACCAGCCAGTAAACACTGTAAAAACACAAAGAGGGAGTTTTGCACTAAAAAAACCCCGAAGTTTGGAAGATAACCAGCTGATTTGTGTAACTCAGTCTGCTGAAACCTTGTATTATTTTCAGATGAGCTTTGAAATATATTTTTGCCCAGATCAAGGGCTGTGGATTATGTCTTCCATCTTTGGAAAAGCTGGCATTTCACCCAGTTTTATTATTTTAATTTAAGTTTGTAGACTTTTTTTATTTGTTCTATTAATGAGATGTTTCTGTAATGATGTAATTGTCCCTTATAAAATTTAATTAGAACCCAAACTGTAAGGTCACACCAAAGGAAAGGAAGCTGGGGTGTTATGACAAGTAATAATGGCTTTTATTTATAGAATACTTATTAAAACAGTGTTAAAATATTCTTTGCGTGCATTAGAACTGCTGTAGATGACATGTGAAACAGTTAAATGTGCAAACACATTTGGTTATGCATCACCAAATGTGTCGCTCCAATATATAGTGAATTTAAGAAAAAAAAAAAAAACACCAACAACAATAAGCAATCTCGAGGTAATTGGGCGCATGAGGGTGACACACCAATGTGTTGCTGATTTCATCTCTTCTGGAGGAAGTTTTTCCAGCCTTTCTCTCACCACCTGCTCTCAGCACAGATCTGACCTGCTCTCACTAACACCACCTACACTAAATTAAAATAAATTCAGCCCTGACTTATTAGTATTCGTGGCCTACTCACGACTGGAGGTATGCTTTAATAAGAGTTAATTAGACCAGAGGCTCGGTGGGGAAATTTGCATTGATCTGTGGTCCGGTCTGGAAATGTTTTTCTTAACATTTTTATTTATTTATTTAACCATTATTTAATCAGGCAGGTCAACTTAGAGCAAATTCTTTGTAGGGCTGAAGTGGATCATTACAATGAATAATTTATTTTGATAAATTAGTATTCAGGTATATTTAAAATATATTGTAATTATTAATGTTGAACTGGGAAACAAAGTCATTCATGTGCCCTTCAAGCTTATATTATTTTGACCATTTCAACCACAGAGGGACTTAAAGGGACAGTTCACTTTAAAATCAAAAATACATATTTATCCTCTGGACAGTAGTGCTGTTTATCCATCTAGGTTGTTTTGGTGTGAGTTGCACAGTTGTTAAAAATATCAACCTAAGAAATGTCTGCTTTCTCTCAAATATAATGGAACTAAATGGCACTGAGCTTGTGGTGCTCAAACAGACAAAAAATGTATTTGAAAAAGTCTGCAGCAATGCTGTTTCCCAGATATTATGACCCATGTACTCAAGATAATCAACAGACCTTGTTGTGAGCACTTTATAGAGGAACTACGTTATTTCTAGTAGAAAAAAAAGTAGTTCCAATAAATTCTGCTGCCAAAAGAAAGTAGTTCCAACATGAAAGTAGTTCCAACATGAAACTGCTCACAACAAGGTCTGTGGATAATCTTGAGTAACTGGGTCATGATTTCTGGGAAGGGACATTGCTTCACAGGTATCTTTTTTTGGCACTGTGGGCACCACAAGCTGGGTGCCATTTAGTTCCATTATATTTGAGAGAAGGCAGACATCTCTACAGCTGATATCTCCAGAACTCAGCTGCTCACAGCATAACAATCTAGCTGGATAAATAGCACTACAGGTAAGCGGTGTTAGTCGCAGAGTTTTCAAGATATCAGCCATAGAAATGTCTGCTTTCTCTCCAGTATAATGGAACTAAGTGGTGCTCGGCTTTTGGTGCTCAAAGTGCCCAAAAATATGTGAAAATATTGAAAAATTCAGCAGCAGTGTCTCTGACAAGAAATCATGACCCCATTACTCAAGATCATCCACAGACTGTGTTGTGAGTGCTTTCATGTAGGAACTACTTTCTTTTTAGTAGAAAAAAGTAGTTCCACTAAATTCTACTGCAGAAGGAAAGTAGTTTCTGCATGAAACTGCTCACAACAAGGTCTGTGATGATCTTGAGTAACTGGGTTAGTAACAGTTAGTTGTTCGGTCTATAAAATGTAAGAACGTGGTTAAAAATGTTTATAAATGTTTTATAAATGTTTTATAAAGCCCCAGGGGACATGCTTAGATGTCTTGTTTTGCCCAGAACCCAAAGATATTGAGTTTACTGTCATAAAGGAATAAAGAAACAAGAAAATGTTAACATTTTAATAATAATAATTAACAAGACTCTGCAGTCATAGAATTTTGATTTTTTTTTTAATTACTGAAACCGATTAATTAATAATTAAAATTGTTGGTGATTAATTTAATACTAAATAAATTGTTGCAGCTCTATGGGTAAATAACACTACAGGTAAGAGGGAAAACATGTATTTTTGATTTTGGGGTAGACTGTCCCTTTTAAACTTTATCTTTAGGTTAATTTCATCCAGTATTGTAGAAAACACTGGTGTGGTGCAGCTGTACACAAGTTATTGCCCTGTTGTACAGCTTGTATATATTTCCTGCCCTTTGAAGTGCCTCTGAACTTTCATCCAAAGAATGTTGGGTCATACAAATGTTCAAACACTTACACAGATCTGTTTGAAATGCATTTTTTCCCTCCTTCCTTATAGGTTTCCCTCCCGCTGTGCTCGACGCAGGGAAGGGGATGAGCGCTGAGAGCAGGCGGGCCTGGATCGAAGAGAAGAGTCTCATTCTCAAACAGACTTACTGGTAACTGAAGCCTAATCAAACCCCCCTCGTTTTTTTCCACTTTGCAGTCTCTCCTCGGCACCACTACAATGCTTCATCCCCCTTAAGCCCTGTCCCTCATTCTGCCTTGCTCATTCTGCTCACTTTCATTTTGGGTGATATTGATTTTTCTTTTCTTCTGTTTTTTTTTTTGTTTCTCTTCCCAAACACGCTGCCACGTCTCCCACTCACTCCCCACGCTCCACCGTCCAGTGAGATGCCCAATTACGACGTCCTCATCCCTGTTCTGCTAAAAGAGGGCATAGACGAGCTACCCAATCACTGCAAACTCACTCCAGGTAAGCAACCAATCAGGAGGCGGAAAGGCTATAAGGTCCCAAACTGTGACTGGTGTGTGTTTATTGATCCGTTCAGTGGAGGTGAGTCAGTTATTTTAGTTGAGTCATTTATCACAGAAAGATAAAAGATACCACTAAACTAAGGATTAGCTCCCAATTACACTGTTGTCAAGCTATTTGTGATAAGGGAACTTGGCACCAAGGTGGGGAATTAATACCAGGCACCATCTGAACGCTACTAAATTAGGAAACTAAATTGGGCCTTGTTGGTCAGTTAGACAAATCTAGCAGTTATTTTGGCAGGTAAACAATCGTTTTATTCAGATGGCTGTTCTGTTCTAGTCAAAGGAACGGCTGAAATTTTGGCCAGTTTGGACAAAACGTTACTGTCCTCTCATATCTGGCTCTGTAAGCTGCGATTAAAGGAATTTGTTGGTATATTTTGTTACATCACTCCTGCTTCTTTTTAAGATTAACTTTAACAGCGCAGCCCTGGGGGATGTGAGTCAGAGAACTTTCATATAACGGCCAAATGAGAGTACAAACAAACTAATTTTGACTGTGATTTTGTCACAGAAGCAGTTGTGGGTGTGATGCTCATGTGTCATGTGGGTAATGTGTCATTGAAGTGAATTTCACAGCTCCTGGAGTTTTTTTCTTTTTTTTTGCACAACTGAACTGAGATCTGCCGGGAGGCCCGTTAGTGACGGCCCCGCCCTTCCTCTTCATCACATTCGCCAGAAAGTGGCGACAAACTTCTCCTGGGCAAACTCACAATTAGTTTCTCAACTGTTTATGATTCATGAAAAATGCATGACTGTATATATTTTGCTTTGGTTCCTTTGCTGTCCCGCTGTTTTTAGTTTGTTTCTTCCAATTCTTTCGTCACCTTTCATCACCTTTCTTCTCCCAGGCGTGCCGCTGAGACCCATGTTGGCTCACCCCACCAAAGGTGTCGGCGAGGTGATGAAGAAGTTCGATGAGGCGGCGTTCACCTGCGAGTACAAATATGATGGAGAGCGTGCGCAGGTGTGTTTTGCGTGTCTGTGTGCATGTAGGTGGTGAAGTGACAGAGTGCAACTGTTTGTTTGTCTTGCGTTTGGCAGGGAACATATGCCTGCTGAATTTAGTATGCATATACCTTTCGGCTGTGTTGTTTGAGTGTGAGGTATTGCTGCTCTGTGACTCCCGCTGTGTGCTCACTTGACTGTGTTTTCACATGCATGATGTTTTGGTACAGTGTGTGTGCGCCTATTCTTTTTAAGATAAACAGTAGTGCTGCTTTTGCCCTGGGCCTGTAGGCAGAGCAAGCTACTTCTGCCATTGTGGACTGGGGAGGAGGAGGAGGAGGAGGAGGTGGGGTGGTGGGAGATGGGAGAGAGGTGAGGGAAGAGGCTAGAGACGGTGAGGGCGAGACACATAAAAGGAAGAGGAAAACGAAGACACAAGGGGGAGACAGCAGCGGGGCTGAGGAAATTTTCGACAGAGACATAAAGAGAGACAGCAAGAGAGAGATTGTAATGTAAACCCCTCCAGCTGTATTGTTAATTTTGGACAGTCATGCCAATAAAGTGCCTTTGAACTGAGTTGAATTAAGAAGACGAGAGATGAGCAGAGAGAGAGAAACAGAAACAGAAAAGGAGGGAGGACGGAGACGGAGCAAGCAAGCGAGCCACATGACGTCCTCCTTCTTTTCTCTCCACCACCCCAACCCCCACTCCCCACCTCCACCCTGGTCTCACTGCAGTGGACATTACCTCGAACTGCCAGCAGAGGGACTCATGATACACCAACTCAGTGAATCTCTCTCTTTCTCTCTCTCTCTCTCTCTGTGTGTCTTAGTGCTCATATTTTGTGAGTATCCATAAAAAAGTGTATTTCTGCGTGTGTGGCATGTGATGAATCAAAATAGCTTTGTATGTATTCATGGAAGTGGATAATTAGTCAAGTAAGTGACTGTGTGAATCTTCCTATTTTATGAGTTTATTCATCACAGATAATGCTCATTGATCAATAGAAAAAGAAATGAGCAAAAGTTTTGTTTTGGAATAAAATGGAAGAAAACACATTTTGTTGAGTTAAAGTGATACTCCACTTTACATGATAACCCACTCAGTATGTACTCACCACTATGCCGATGTGATGATGGGTGAAGGTCTTCAGTTCACCAAAACAAAACATCTCCGTCCTGCTTGTGTGGTGTAATCCAAGTGTCCGCGAGCCGCGACATTAAAAATTAACCGCAAAAGACGCCATTTATGCCATGTTTTTAGCTGAAATGTCAACTGTAGCATGTAGCCTGTAAGATG